>JAMKQA010040151.1:0-22004 GCA_024699735.1 Posidonia australis | reverse complement strand
CATTTTTACATTTCTAAAGGGCTTAATGCAAAAAGTCTGGACTTAAGTGTAAAGAAAATTTGATTTTATGATGGCTAGTGTGTTTTTTAAATATTTTAGGGTTCAGAATGCAATTTTATAAGGAAAAACTCATTTTAAAATATTTCAGGGATTAAATGCAAATAACCAGGATTTAAATGTAAAGAAAATATGGAAGCAGGGACTAGATGTGATAAAACATACATGAAATAAAAATTAAAAGTATAGGGAAGAAGATGCAATATTTACAAGAATTAAAAAGAAACAAAACTTTTATGAAAATGAAGGGGGCTTAATCACAAACAAAAGGACTCAAATGAAATAAAAAAGAAGGACCTAACTGCAAGAAACTAAAACTAAGGGGGTCTGGGCCCAATTAACCCCCTTCGAAGATCACCGGAGGATCGCCAGCGCTCTACCGTCGGCGATCTCTTCAGCGACATCCTGGAGACTTCCAGGCGAGCGGTGGGACATGTGGGGACCTGGGGAGGCTTCACAGCGGCAAAGTGGAGGCTTCAGGAGCGACGGCTGGAGCTGGGGAGGTCCGAGCCTCTCCCCCCACCTCCTACTCCGGCGAGGTGCTCCGCCGTCGCCAGGGAAGGCAACGGTGATGGGCTGGAGGTGCGCGAGCGCTCCAATCAAGATCGGCGAGGGTTGGGAAGCATCAGAGGGGCATCGCAAAGCTCCGGGTGGTGTCGGTGCGCTCTGGGGCGATCGGAGGTGCTCCCCCCACCTCCGTGTCGGCGGCGACGACTGTGGCGAGTCTTCGGGGAGCCTCGATGGTCCATGCGGCGGCGGAGTGGCATGGGGTGGCTCGTAGTGATGCGGTGGAGCCTCCGGAAGCGGTGGTATGGTGTGTCGGTGGCTGGTGTGCTCTGACGTCTCCTCGTAAACGGTCAACGGCGTTCGACGGTGTCGGTGATGGAGCAACGGCGACGGCGTAGGCTTCTCTGGAATGGTGGGAAACCAAAGGAGGAGGACGGAAGAGGAGGAGAGAGGAGAGGAAGGGGAGGCCCCTGGGGGCCCTCACCGAAGGCCAGGTGGCCTGAGGAACACCGTCGGTGGGTTGAACCCACCACCAACGGGGAATCGACGGCGGCCTAGGAGAGGAGGAGCTCTCTCTGCCGTGGTCCAGGAGGGACCCAAACACCCTACATCTCTACTGCAAAAGCGAGGAAAAGAAAGGAGAAGGGGTCACCTATCGTGGGGTGTCTCCTCCTTCGTGATGGGTCGACGACAATGGCTGGAGGCAACTCCGGTGATGCTCGATTAGGGATTCCGGGATGCCAAGGGTTTTGGTCGCTGCTCAGGCTCTATTGGGGAGAAGTGGGTGGAGGGTTGCACTGGATGGGAGGCTCGTGATTCAGAGGTCAGTCAGGTCTGTCAGTCCAGGTCTGAAAAGGTTTTTTGTTTTTTTTTGTCGGCGGTGGGAGTTTTTGAACTCTGGCGGGAGCTTCCTCCACCATCCATCTCTCTCGCATGGGCTCCCCACCGTAGGATCAAACGTCCCATGGAAGAAGAAAGCCTGGAGATTGCAAAGATGGAGGATTACGCGCCCGGAGATTGCGGAATTTGTCGGAGAGCTCGTCGGAGATTGCAAAGGTCGCCGGAGAGGATCGTCGGAATTATTTTTTTGACTTTGTATAGTTTTAAATTACATTCTTAAATGAAATAGTAATGGGCTTAAGGTTTTTTGATTTTCTTTTTCTTTTTTTTGTTTTGATTTTTTTTTAGTATTTTGTGGCTTTTTAGGGTTTTAATTTTTGGATTTTAATTGGGCTTTATGGGTTTAATTTAATTTCTTAATTTTATGATTTAAGGTTTAATTAGCTGATTTTTAATTAATTATTTTGGAAATTTTTAGGTATTTTAGGATTTTAATTTTTAGTTTTCAATTAGAATTTTGTGAGTTAAAAGTGATTATTAATTTTGGATTTTATTTAATTTATTTGAAATTAGGGTCTTGAGTTTTAATTAGGATTTATTTAGGGATTTTGGGTTAATTAGGGTTTATTTATGGATTTTTGGATTAATTAGGGTTCATTTATTTATTAATTGGGATTTTTGTGTTTATTTGGTTTTTTTGGGTTTAATTAAGGTTTTGAATTTTTATTAATTAAGGTTTTCAATGGATTTTCACTTTAATTAGGGTTTTTACTTATTTATTTGATTTTTATGTGATTTAATTTAAGTTAAGTTTGAATTAGGGTTTTTGTCTTATTTAATGGATTTTAATTTCTTTTCACTTGATTAGGGTTTAAAAAATTTGATTAATTAGGGTTTTATTGAATTTTAAGTTGATTTAAGTGGATTAGGGTTTTTATTTGATTAATTAGGACTTTTGTTTGATTTTTAGGTGTATTTGATTAGATTTTATTTAAGTTACGGTTTTTTTTTAATTTTTAAATGGATTTGATTGATTAGGGTTTTTATTAGCGTTTTGTGGGATTTTAGGTGGATTTTAGCTGGATTAAGTGTTTTATTTGTTTTTCAATGGATTTTTAATGGGTTTTAGTGTTTTACTGGGTCAAGTGGGCTAGTGTGGGTATGATTGGGACCTGTATAGGCTAGGATGTTGGTGGTCGCGACTAGAGCATCAACCGGAGGAGCCTGCTGCCAAGTGACTTCAAAATCGGGGTGTCTACAGAGGATACACTAGAGGCAAATAAGTACTGCACCCTATCCTCCATAGCAAAACACCAAACTGCCTAGCACTGGGTGGTGGCTAACCCCCTTAAAGGAAACACGTCCTCTGGTCAACAGATGGAAGTTGCCTAATCCCCCTTAAAGGAATAAGGCACCTCCTCAGCAAATGCCCTGCCTTCTCATAGGCATAGCACACCAAGCAAACTAGTATCCAGAGCAGACGTGAACAACCTCTAGGTAACATGAATCGTTTGACCACATGCACCGTAGAGTCTCCTACCCTGCCAGCCAACATAGAGTCTTACCCAGAAAACAACCACCACCACACCCACAGTAACATAGTGCTTAACCCACGTAAAACTCAGGGACAACACCACACCACGCTCCACGGAGTTGAGGAATCCTAGTGAATCGCTCCACACGAGCAAACTCCACTTCATGGTCCGCTCCCAACTGCTATCTCCTAAGCAACCCCACTAAATCAGTGATTACAAGAAATCCAACCACTAGGAATCCTTCGAACAAAGAGTCGACATCCATCTCCAAATGAGAATGCGAAACTTCATTCCTAGATTCCTTGTGGTCCTTCGCATAAAATCCTCGCCGAACAGGAGCCAGAGCCGAAGACACTCCTCAACACCACAAGCAAAGAACATCAAGAAAATCAATAAAATCATGGTACAGGAATGCATGATATGCAATTCTACGGAGTCACTCTACCAGACATCCCTAGGCTAGTGCTCCTAGGTGGACTAAAGTTTTGATACCAACTATAACAACCCCCAAGTCACTACCACTAAACCTAGTTATAAATTTTTACTTAATCATTTGTTTTATCTTTATTATTAACCAACAATTATACTAATAATGCAGCTATGGCTAAGCACTCTCAACAATAAAATAAAACCACTAAACAATAGAAATAAAACTAAACTAACACTCACCTGGATCCCAGATGTGTGGCGGTGTGACTCCTCCTATATGCACTAGCAACCAACAGCTACTATCCTGCACTTGCCAAAACACACAAAACAAAGCACACGTGAGTGACCACTCAATGATCACCCAACACGCACCCCACCTACAACTCAGAATTCTATGTCGAGGATAGCCAAGCACAGACAACACACTTGGATGCAACCAAACCAAAAGGGAAATCTACCGACATCTAGCACACAAGCACTAGCATCCCTCTCGGATGCCACAACACCAAACTAAGCAGTCTACCACTACCCGGTAGGCCACAAAACCATGCCTTCAAAATTATTCTTTTCTTTTCCTTTTAAACGCCATGTGCGTGCACTTTTAAATCCTTTTATGCATTCCAAAGAAGGCTACTCTCACCATCCTAAGCTCAAAACCACACCAAAGCACAATGATAGAGACTCTGCTCTACACAACATGGTCCCCCTGGACCCAAGTACAAAACCAAGCCACGAAGCCTCTGCTCCCAAACCACGAAGCCACCACTCCCAAAACACTACGCCTCAACAGGCACCAAAGCCACGGCCTCCTCTAGGCCCAGAGCCTGATTTCTTGAACCAGAACTCCACACAAAACACAAACACAAGTACAAACAGTGTGTCAAACTTCCCAGCGCCAAGCAGACAACACTGGCCACAAGCAGTCCACTAAGAAGCGACCATGGTGTCTACACTGCCACGATGTGCCACTCTATACAGGAGCTATGTCGTCCTGCGATTCTCCCAGCTAGAGAACTCTCAACAAAGCTAACTCCTCCGAGGAAGGCGATCTTGTCTCTTAGGATACTACTAACTATGGGGCGCATGTCCCACCTGCACTAGCCACCACAGGATACACCTCCTCACGGTGCCCTCCACACAGTACTTAGGAAGGAGTCTCATACCTCCACACCCAACAACACTCGAGCCTCAGTGCTTACAGCGACAGCAGGAATATCATACCTCCCCGTCATGCCACAAAACACCTCAACCCGTAGACCACAATCCTAGCCTCAAAACGACAGTCAAGGAGTGTCATACCTCCAAGACCTGACAAACCTCAGCCTCATGTATCTCGATCCCCAACGTAAATAAAAAGCACCAAAACACTCTTTCCAAAATCATTTTAAAATCTATACTTTTCTATTTCCAAAACATTCTCTTGGAAAACCGTTTCAAAACCATTAAATATCCTTTAAAATTCAAGAAACACTATGCCCAACAATGGCATAGAAACCAAAGGTCGAGAAACCACAAACAAAACACAGCGTCTAGGTTCACAAGCACCATGTTCAATCCACGACCACAACCAAAGAAAACACCAACAAAAACATCCTTTGAATATAAAACCCACCTAGAAGACACCACAGTAAAGCAAGCACAACCAGAACTATACGCTCAAGCACCAAGTGTAAGACACCTACTAACTCGTGTCCCTTGAGAGCACAGTCAGATCGACTCAAACCCTGAAGACAATGCCACTGAATACTCCATTCAGTGCACCTCACACAAAACCACACAAGCCCTAGTCCTAGGGATGCTATCATTATCCTTAAAGTCCAATCTAAACCATCTGGGGAAAGAACCTATTATTTCTAAATCATTTCATCTTTTATTCTACCCACACTTGAGGTGGAATCTTGCTAATTCGTTTTAGGCAAACCCTAGACCATTCTAATGATTAACCTAATCATTTACATTCTAGGATTACCTACAAGGTAATGGCTCTAGCTGACAACACTCAACTACCCAAAAATTTGGGACAAAACCCACCCAAAATGGGCTTGGCCAACTCGCGCATTTGGTCCATGCGACCGGCCCACGGCCCAAGCATTCCACCAAAAAGCAAACAGACCCTAGGCTAGAGGGCAAGAACCCCTACCAAACCCACCCATGTAGGTTGCACGTTCGGTCCATGCCCCAGGTACTCTATCAGATTTCAGGTGGAGCCTAAACCAGAAAGCCATAAAATTTCTCCCAACTAGGAGCCTTGGGCAGACCACCCAAACAAACACCATAAAATCTTGATAAAATATATGTTGTAGACCCTCGAGTCTACCGCAAAACCCAACAAACATAACTGAAATCCAGTCACCTGGTTTGATGGTTTGCAGGATTGGGCTTTGGGTCCCATTTCGGGGTGTCCTACAGTCGCCTGGTTCGGCATGCCGAATTATTTTGGTATGCCATTTTAATTGCAGATTGTCACCTTGACCCCTGTTTCGGTCGACTGAATTTCTTCAGTCAGTCGTTCTAGAAGTCTTGGGTGTTGATTGAATTCCTGATTCGATCAATCAAACATTTTCGGTCTGTCGAATCAAGAGTTTTCGGTCTGTCGAATCAAGAGTTTTCGGTCAACCGAGTGGTTTTTTGATCTGCAAATCTAGTGCCCTAAGCCTAGGTTCGGTCGGCCGTTCCATTTTGGTCTATCGATCCAAGCCCTAATCTTTTATTGAGATATTTTATGTTTTGATATATATATATATATATATACACACACACACATGTCTGTGTGTGTGTGTGTGTGTTAATCTTGGGGAGATAAATATAATGGCATAAATGGTTAGGATAACCATTAGAATAATTGTAAGGTTTGCCTAAAATGAATTAGCAGGATTCCACCTCAGGTGTGGGTAGAATAAAAGATGAAATGATTTAGAAATAATAGGTTCTTTCCCTATATGGTATAGACTTGACTTTAGGAATAATGATAGTGTAGACATCTCGATTTTGAGGCAGCTCATTGGTGGATCCAGTGGAGATGACTTCAGGCTTCCAAATGCATCAAACCAACCAAGAACCATAGCACATTTGGATAGCCCACACATTTGGCGCACCTAACTGGAGCACCTAGCAGGCACACCTAACTGGTGCACCTACTAGCACACCAATCAGGCACACCTCACTGGAGCATGCCAGTGGCACACAGCGACGATTTCCCGGTCATTATCTACTATAATCCAGTTACTCTTCTCCTCTACGTCCAGCGACCCAGTTGTCGACAACCATCAAGATTGACGGCGTTGACTCCTCCATCAGCACCAATCCTGGCGCGATCTCCGATCGAGCCTTAGCAACCCCTCTAGCCCTTGCGCTGGCATATAAAGGGGGAGGACTTTTGGGAAAGGGAGTGGGAGATTCATAGTCTTCGAGCAACCCTTGATGATTAGAGCTTCTGCATCCAGGGAGCGCCGCTGTCGAGTCCTGCCAAAAGGTCTCCTCCAACGATAACATCGAGAGAGACAACCCCACCTTCATCCAGGTAACTCTCTTTCTCCCAATCTCTAGTAGGCCCTTAGCAGTCTTGTCCAGCATCTTTAGTCTTGTTATTTGGTGCCCCACTGTTGCATCTTCTCTGATGGTGGGTCTAACCCACCAGTAGGTCCGAGGCCCATGGCCTCTCAGTCAGCACGAGGCCCCGAGGCCTCTCCCCCTCTCTCTCTTCTTCTTCCTTAAGCCTTCATCGCTCAGGAGAGGATTCCCTGGCCAACCGTGGCTAGGAGTGCGTCGTCGACCGCCTCCTCTGTCGTGGAACCCACAAAGTTGACGGAGTCTTCCGGTCGAACCCACTTCAAGCCACCGCTTCATAAAGTCCCGTCATGTTACCACAAAGCCCTCCGCACTGCCACGCCGTCCCAACAGTAGAACCACTGCCCATGACCTCTACTGTCACCTTCTCTGGCGTCGACAACCCTACATTGGAGCGTAAGGTGGGGAGAGAATACCAGCCATCTCTGGCCTTGCTCGACATCTCAAGAACGGCCATCATGCCTCCCCCAAGCTTTTTCGACTGTCGCCTACCGTCCTTCGCCGTTGCACTGCCACCGGTCCATCGTTGGAGCTCATGCCGGAGTGCAGACGCTGGCGATCCACCAGTGATCTTCGAATGCCATTTAGAAGAAAGTCCTTGACACTTTGTATTTATTACATTTTGGTCCTTAGGTTTTGTTACATCTAGGTCCTTAAGATTATTTTCGTCACATTTAGGTATTCAAGATCACTAATCTGGTGCACCACTCCAGTGCACCTTAGTGGTCGACCAATCAGGAGCACCAGACAGGCACACCATCCAAGTGCACCTGTCTGGCGCACCAGACAAGCACCCCTACCTAGTTCAGTGCACAAGTAGTATATAGGACCTTGGGTTTATTTTCATCACACATAGGTCCCTCAGTCTTCATTGCATATAGATCCTACTTTCCTCGCATCTAGGTCCATAAGATCACTGTTTCTTGCATTTCAGTCCTAAACGTTTTGCCTTCATCATTGTTGAGTCTCTGAGCTCACTGTTATCTTTGCATTTAGGTCCCCAGACCTTATTATCATTGCATTTCAATCCCGTGCTTTCTGATGTTGTTGCATGTGGGTTCTGATTTTGTGTCTTGTGATTTTCTCATACTTTTTGCATCCTAGAGTCTGTAGTTTTTATTTTTGTGCTTGGGCAACTCATTTGCACCTCGGATTTCCCTGTGTCTACTGTATTTTTGTATTTTAGCCCTTGTATGTGTTTTCCTTGTGCATGATAGGTCATTTGCATCTTAATCCTTACATTTTCCCATTTTATCACATTCGATGGATATTTTGCATTCAAGACACTGTAATAGCCAGCTTTATCATAGTATCTGGTCATTTTGCGCTTATGACCCTGGTTTAATCCGTTGTTCAGTATCATGCATTTGCACGTCTTTCGAGATTTTTGGTTTCCCAATCACATACATTAGAGCAATGACGATTACTACCGACTGACTAGATCTAGTTCATGACACAGGCAATGCTTCTAAGCATACTAAGAGCATGTTTTGGTTTTCCCTCGCATCCCGGTTCTGTTTTAACACACGTTTGTTTTTCAAATTTCATGGCATAACAATCATTGCCTTTGGGCAAACATTAATTGGCAATCGAGTTCACATGTAACATCTGTGCCTGGTTTTTTAAAAATGATGATTAAATATGGATAAATACATGATAAATGTATGAAATGCATGGAATGACATGTAAGATGAGGCATGCAAGCATGTTGTTTTAATGATGTTTTCCATGAGATATTGAAGCATGGCTTCTGTGTATGAATATGGACCCGTGTGAGGGGTGATTGCATGGTGCAAAGACCATGAAAGAATGTGTGGGTTTAAAGACCACAGGTAATGATTTGATGCATATTGCATGTGATTTGCAAAGAGCTTTATGAATGGAAAATGGTTTTGATAAACGTTTTGAAAAGACAAATTGTTATGATTTTAAAGAGATTAAAGGATATAGTAGGAACCACAATGAAACCAAGACTTTCCGACAAGGTAGTGAGAGCTCAAGAAAGGTCGGGGACGTGTCCTTGGTAAATGTGGTTGTCGAGTTTGTGGTCCGGGGTAGGAGCCTCGAGACTGTGGTGGTACTGTAGGGCCCGGGGTATGAGAGACCCGAACTACCATCAGTGCCAATGCTGTACGGGTCTGGGGTTAGAGTCCCAGTTGCTCGGGCACCAGGGCGTCCCTAGGACGTACTCCGTGCTTGTACCTGTGAGGGTACATTTTGAGGCTGCGGCCGGGACGGTTGAACTCCAGTACGAGGTGGTTCATTGAGGCACTGCAGTGTGGGTGTGGTAACATGGAATCCTCATCAGCTGCTTGTGGCCAGGTCGATCGCCTGTGGCCAGGGTGATGCGACCAGTTTTGGAATGGAAAAAGTGTGGATTTGTGTGTGTGGACTAGTTCCTAGCCCGGATTGTTATAAATTGTGCTAATGGTTTTTAAATGATGTTTTGGGCTAGGAAACTAGATGAAATGAATTGTTCTCCCGTGTTGAGAATAAAGTTTTATGAACGAGCATGAGGTGTTGAAAGAAAAGGAAAAGAAAGTTTGAAATGCCATTGTTTTCCATGTTTTCTAGTTGAACATGTGGTTTTGGCAATGATTGTTGTTTGGCAATGGTTTTCAGTGGATTTTAGTGTTGTTTTTGGGGCGCGTACTGGGTGACATTCCTGTCACTCACGCGTTTTTTTCATTGTCCCCTTGTTTCAGGTGCTCAGGTGTAGGAGCAGTCTAGTCTGGTGCATCTTTTCGAGCCACGTTTGACGAGTCGGTCTTTCAAGGCTTCTTACTCGCTTTGTGTAGCATTGGGGTGTTACACCACATAGCTACACAAAGCGAGTAAGAAGCCTTGAAAGATTGACTCGTCGGGCGTGTGGGGGTGCCATACACCTTCTCCACGCGTAACAGGAGTCCTTACCCTTTCTTTGGCCCGCAAGGACCATTGTGTCCCATTCTTTGGCATGGAATCATATTTTTGAACCTCACTTGGTTTTCTGGCATACTTTTGCATCAAGTTTTCCTTGTCTTTCCAATCAAAATACTAGGTGGCGACTTCGATTTTTTCTTATCTCATGCCTTCGCCTTCTGGCATGATTGTAGTCTCCTCTTGTGGTGCCCTCCACGCCAATCCCTAGGCGAACATGGTCATAGACAGCATCCCTAAGTCTAGGGCATTTGTGATTTTGTGTGTAGTGCACTGAATGGAGAATTCAGTGGCATTGTTCCAGGTGTTTGAGCTACTCTAGCTATGCTCCAGAGAGACACGAGCTAGTTGGTGTCTTACACTCTGTGCGAGAGCACATAGTTCTAGTTGTGTTTGCTTTGCTGTGGTGTCTTTTGGGTGGGTTTGACACTCAGAGGATGTTTTGTTGGTGTTTTCTTGAGTTGTGATCGTGGGTTGAGCATGGTGCTCATGAACTCAAACACTCCCAAGGTGTTTTGCCTTGACCTGACAGGAGAGTTGTCGAGGATATGTTTTGTTGTGGTTTCTCGACCTTTGATTTCCGTGCCGCTGTTAGGCACAATGTTTCTTGAGTTATAAAGGATATTTAATGGTTTTTGAAAAAGTTTTTCAAAGAAAGAGTTTTGGAAAGAGAAAAATACAGATTTGAAAATGGTTTTGGAAAGAGTTTTCTAGCGCTTTTTGTTTACGTTCGGTGCTGAGATACCTGAGGCTGTGGCTCGTTGGATCTTGGAGGTATGATGCTCCTCGACAGGCGTTTTCGAGGCTAGGGTTGTGGTCCACAGGTTGACGTGTTTCATGGCATGACAGGGAGGTATGATACTCTTACTGTCGCTGTGAGCACTAAGGCTCAAGTGTTGTTGGGTATGAAGGTATGAGACTCCTTATTGAGCACCGTGTGGAGGGCACCATGAGGTGGTGTACCCTGTGGTAGCCAGTACGGGTGGGATGCGTGTCCTGTAGCTGGTAACATCCTTAAAGACAGGACTACCTTCTCATGTAGGGATTGGCTTTGTTGAGGGTTCTCTAAGTGGGAGAATCGTCGGACGATGATCACTTCTGCATAGGATGGTTTCACTATGGCAGTGTAGATGCCGTGTTCGCTCCTCGATGGACTACGTGTGGCCAGTGTTGTCTACTTAGCATTAGGTAGTTCGACACACTGTTTGTGCTTGTGCTTTGTGTAGAGTTCTGGTTCAGGAAATCAGGCTCTGGGTTTAAGGGAGGTCGTGGCTTTGACGCCTGTTGAGGTATAGTGTTTTGGAAGCAGTGGCATCGTGGTTTGGGAGCAGAGGCTCCATGGCTTGGTGTTGTACTTGGATCCAGAGTAAACCATGTTGTGCAGAGCAGAGGCTCTGTAGTTGTGGTTTTTGGGCTTGACTTGGCAAGAGTGGCCATCTCAAGCGTACATAAATGATTTTAAAAAAGCATATGCATGGTTTTGAAAAGGAAAAGAAAAGAATGGTTTTAGATGCATGGTTTTATGATTTTATGGCCTACCGAGCAGTGGTAGACTTCCTGGTTAGGTGTTGCGACATCTGAGAAGGATGCCAATGCTTGTGTGCTGGGCGTCGGTAGATTGCCCTTTTGGTTTGGCAACATCCGGGTGTGATGCCTGCCCTTGGTTGCCCTCGGCATAGGTTGCCTAGTTGTAGGTGGGGTGCATGCAAGGTGACCGTTGAGTGGTCACTCACGTGTGCTTTGTTTTGTGTTTTGGCAGGTGCAAGATAGTAGTTGTTGGTTGCTAGTACATATAGGAGGAGTCACGCTGCCACACATCAAGGATCCAGGTGAGTGTTAATTTAGTTTTATTTCTGTTGTTTAGTGGTTTTATTTTATTGTTGAGAGTGCTTAGCCTTAGCTACATTATTAGTGTAATTGTTGGTTAATAATAAATATGAAACAAATAATTAAATGGAAATTTATAGCTAGGATTGGTGGTAACAACTTGGGGGTCGTTACATTAGAAGGCTTACTTGAAGATGAAGTGTTACAAGCCTTTTGAAACCCATGAGGAGAGGATGACCCATCAGGATTTAAGGACCGATGTTGGACAATTTGAACATGTTATAACAGAATGGAGCACAACAGAGCATGAGGTTAGTATTATACCATTTAGTATTTGGGAATGAAAAACAGTGTTCTAGAATCTGAAAACCATGCAGTCGAATAGTTGACCATTTTGTTATCCAGCGAACTCCTACTGATTTGACTCCATAGTCAGCAATGAATGAATGATCATTTCCTTCAAGTAGTTCACTGGCTTGTAGCAGTTAAGATGGTTACACTTGGTTTTTGTACAACTGTTGTAGGTATCAATGGAACATTGTCTAGAGAAATAGGAAAGATTGAGAGTAAAAAATCAAATCAAAGAAAATTTGACTTGTGATTTGAAATTATTTATTGACCGTTCATCCTTATGTATGTTGTAGGAGACCTAAAAGAGATCATATTTAGGCAATAGTATATGCACGATGAAGTGAACTAAAAAGGAATCTGAAATTGTAATCTTTATGTCATTTAGCTTTTCCACTATATCTCATATAGCCATGATATATTCTCTCATGTTTCCTTTTCCAGTAAAGTGCATGGAAGTGAATCTCTAAATGAAGACACTTGTATTAGCTTTGTCAGATTCAACAAATTGTTGCTCAATCATTTTCAAATAAGTCATCGCTAGAGTATTAGAAGTCACAAGACTTAGAATATCATTAGGCACATGTTGTAACTTAAATGATAGGGACAACCTATTGAATCTTTCACAGTTTTTATATTGGACCTTTACATTTGGAGTGCTTCCTTTTGTGGATTTTGCAGGAGTAACATCCACTCAAAAGTAGAAGTCCAAATCATTAGGTCCAATTGAAATATCAAAGATTCCTTCCACTCACGGAAATTTGTATCATTCAACAAAGATATTCTAATCATGCTTTTATCAATCAGAAAAGCAGCAAAAATTACTCACATTAAAACTTTATATTTAACATTAGCATCATTATAACTCTACGTTGGTAGATGAAATAACATGCTATAAATTAAATAAATATGAAACTAATTCTGCATATTTAAATGTTTATGTAACATAGCATCATTGGATATTAAAATGTTCCTTACTAATTATACAAACAGAATTATTCCATCCATTAAGATATAAGCGTAACAATTTCACGTTGGTGATGACTTGTTAATCTCATTTATCTAAATATAAGTTCAAACACCATCCTTATTAGATTTAAATCTAAACTTATGTAATTAATACAATCAAATTTTCTTAATTGATGTCACGTAGGTGAGATTCCAAGTTGCCTAAATTAAATGTAAAAATTACATGGCATTCGTGAAACCTTAAAGTTGGACAAAATATATGTAAAACCTCTTTAATCATGCTAAAATAACTATATGACATGTTAAAATAAGCATCTTCTGTGATAGCATTGATATAAAACTATCACACATAGGTTCAATCTATCCTTAGATGTAATATGAAAAAATGATTATCTATTTATCCAAAATACATAAAAGCTACATGGATAAAATATTTAGATAATTAAGCCCAAAATTTCAATCTAAATCACACTTAAACATGCTTTCTAGAAACATTTAAACATTAAAGCATGAAATATGGATTGAAATGCAATTAAAATAAACTACAATTAAGACTTTCCTATGTTTTGATACAAGGAAAAGATTTGGTACAATATTTTTCAAATCCACTTACCCAACAAAATTGTTCTCCCGAAAGATAGTTTTCTTGCCATTATGAACAACAAATCTAGAAAAGGTATAAACAATTGGAAAGTAGTTCTAAGCTCTTGCCATAATGGAGATCCCCGACTTGGAGAGACATTACGACGAGAACCTTGCCAAAGCCAAGAGAAGTAACATACTTTAATGAGTTTTGACAATTTAGGTTTAGAATTGTCATTCAACAATTGCCATAATAGCTACATTTCAAGGCAATGTAGTTCCTAATATTTATGATTCTCCACCCATTTTGATCCATAGATCGGTAGATGTTCTCTCATTTAGCTAAATGGTAGCTATTATTGGCACCCAAGGAGGCTTACCATAAAAACTATTGCTTGAGCCTATCAATTTCTTTTTCTACTCTAACAAGTAGGTGAATGTAACGACCTCTAGGTCGCTACTCCTCAACCTAGCTACAATATTCATTTTATTATTATCGTCTAACAATTACACTAATTATGCAATTAAATCTAAATACACTCAATAGGAAGAAAGCTAATAAATAGAAAAAATAAACCTAAACTAAATATTCACTAGAATCCCTGATGTGTGGCAGCATGACTCCTCCTATATGCACTAGCAACTAACAACTACTATCCTACGCCTACCAAAACACAAAAAACAAAGCACACGTGAGTGACTATTCAAAACGATCACCTAGAACACACCCTACTAAACCACTTGGCACACAGCAACGAGGAAACAAGCATAACTACACCATATGCACACAAGCACAAATATCTCAACTAGATGCCGCAATACCAAACCGAGGCAATCTACTATTGCCCAGCAAGCAGTAAAACCATAAAACTATGTCTTTAAAAAGTATTCTTTCACGTTTCCTTTCAAAACCACATGCATGCACTTTAAAATCTTTTTATGCATGCTTGAGAAGGCTACTCTTGTCGACTCAAGCCCAAAACCACACAAAACGTATATCCTGGTCCCACATACTCCCTAAATGGTAATTTACACAAATATAAGGACTAAAAAGTAATTTCCATAAAGTTCAAGGACCAAAAGGTAAATTCCACTGAACTAGGGATGAATGGTAATTATCATAAAGCTTAGGGACCTAGGTGCAATTTTATAGTAAGCTAGGGACCTAAAAGTAATTCACACAAACTTAAGGGGTTAAAATGCAAATTGTCCAAAACACTGTTCATTGATTAACCACAACTAAATTTTTGATACTAAAAATCTATTCTTTATACAAAACTCACAAACCATAAACTAAAGATCTCGACAAGTTCTACAATTGGGCACCAAAAACACAATGATCCGACCAATGGATCCCAAGAAATCATCTGTAATGCCTCACATTTTCCACAACAATTTAAAACAAATTAAATTATGAGAAAATGAAAGCGAAACAGAAAATATCTAACTACCAGGAATCAATGTGTGCGGCTAGGAGACTCCAGACTATATGCACTATGCTAACCCTCTACATGCCTGCACCTGCAAACCAAAAACACGAGGAAAACGCATGAGTAACAGAAGTCACCCAGTACGCAACCCAAAGGAAAACTGCGGAAAGCAAATCATAATTACTTTTCTTTTAACATTCATTCGCAAACCATTTTCTCAAAACCTCTCAAATAAGGCTCACACTGACCAAAACCACAACCAAGGCTCTACTAGCCCAAAACCACAAGCTTTATGGTCAAAACCACACACAGTGAGCCGGGAAGCCCGACGCCAGGCAACCTAACTCTGGCCACACGTAGTCCACCGAGAAGCGACCACGGCGTTCTGCACTGACACGGTGAAGACACTTTGTGTAGGAGCGATCACCGTCCCACGATTCTCCCTACTTGGAGAACCCTCACAAAGCCAACCCCTCCTTGGGAAGGCTGTCCTATCTCTCAGGACGCTACCAGCTATGGGCACGTGTCCCACCCGTATTGGCCACCACAAGGTCTGCCTCCTCACACCGTCCTCCACACACGGTGCTCAGGAGGGAGTGTCATACCTCCACACTGGACGACACCTGAGCCTCAGTGCTCACAGCGACAGTAGGAGTATCTTACCTCCCTGTCATGCCACAAGACACCTCAACCCGTGGACCACAACCCTAGCCTTGAGACGACAGTCAAGAAGTCTCATACCTCCAAGACCCGATGCCCCTCAGCCTTAGGTATCTCAGCCCTCGACCTCAACCAAGGAGTTACGTCTGACAACCCGAGAATGTCGTCACATTCGCTGGTCCCGACGACATGATCCCACACTGTCTCGGCCAGCACACAGAAAATCAGGAAAACATTTTCCAAAACTATTTGCATATCTTTGAAAACTCTTTCAAAACCTCGACAAAATGGTGCATCAAGTGTCCCGAGAGATCACCACTGACAGTCCGCAATCCCACTCAATGGGCCAAAACACAGCAATCCAGAAAGCCCTCGAAAAACACATTTTATAAACATATTTGGGCCCTGATTCGGCATGCTAAAAAACAAGTTCGGTATGCCAAAATCCACTAAATCGGCATGCCATTCTATCTCCGGTATGCCGAAATCCACTGGATCGGTTGACCAGGGTGATTCGGTAGGTCGTATCGACCGGAAGACCAATACTGTCAGAAAAACAGCATGCCAAACAGATTCAATATACCAAAATTCACTGATTCGGTATGCTGTTTCCACTTTGGTGTGCTGAATTCCGCGAATCCCAGAAAATGGTCCAAAACCCTACTATTCAAAATCACCCAACTCGGATCGACGATTGGACCCCCGAAACCAACCCAAAAAAATCTCACATAAAACATAAGATGTAGACCCTCGAGTCTACTCCAAATCCTCACAAACAAAACCAAAATCCATTCACCTACATAAAGATATAAAATCGCAAAGGCAGAAGGGTCAAAAGGACCAAAAACTCGACCACTGGCATAAATGCCCATAAATCCATCATAAATTCTCATAAAATCATAATAAATTCTAGGAATGTAAATTTACCTAAATTACATTCATCCCTATCAATTTCTACCATTTCCTTGCTCTCTAATACAATGATTGGAGATACGTACCTGAAACGAACTTTGGCGAATCCTTCGGCCAAGTCCGGCGACCACGACATCCATGGGGCTTCCTCGACCTCGGGGACTCAACTTTGGAGCTTCCCACGCCGCCACGAGCTGCTGCACACCGCCACATGCCTCCACCGACACGCCAGGACACTGAACAGGGGATAGGTAGGGGAGGAGATGGGGAGAGACGAGAGAGAAGGAGTTAGTGGGGGGGAGAGAGAAGGGTGGAGAGTGGGGGTGGGTGAGTGAAAGGAGAGGGAGAGGGAAAATGAGGGGAGGAAAGGAAAGGGAGGTGGTGTTCTCGGGGAGAGAAAAGGTGATGAAGCAGGGGAAGATGAGGAGAGGAAGGGTGAGCTGGTCGTGCACCAAGCGTGCATGGACTTATAAAGCCATACAATGCAGTAGTTGGATGCGTGCACAACTACACGTCCTGCCGACCTGCATTCCCACACGAGCACACCAAACTCACACCACCAACTCACTCCCACCAACCAGCCTACAACGCGGGCCCCACATAGACGCCACACCCGGACCCACAAGCACAATGCCATAATACACAGTGCCAACCACCTACAAGGACACGAAAATAGAAGTCAGCCCACGAGGCCCAAGCCCAAAAGCACAAAACCACACAACAGTCCTCGGAACAGTAACACCCGTCCAGGAATAAAATTCATTAAAAATGTAAATAATTACAAAATGAATTTTACATGTGTTACATCATCAAACAAAGCTTTCGGATACTATTCATCCAAACAATGTACTCGATCCATTAATGGCCATAAGACTACCATAATTCTCTTAGAAATCTTTTAAGCATTCATGCCACAAAATTACACTATCATGTTCCTACAATCCAATTTTAACATTAAAATAAAAGGGTTTATGTATACCTTGCACCGTAGGCATGGTGGTGACCACGTGAGCGACATACCTTCTCCGATCACAAGCTTCTGGTCTTCTCCTCCTTCGACTACTCTAAGTTCTCTCTCTCTCTCGTCTCCCTCACACATGAAGAAGGAGGAGAAGAAGTGGAGTGAAGAAGAAGGAGAAGAAGAAGAGTCTAGAGGAAGGCATGGGAAAAGTGGGGGAGAAAAGAGGAGAGAGAAAAAGGAGGAGAAAGAAAAGGAAGAAAAAGAAATGAAAAAAAAAAGGAAGAAAAGAAGGAAAGAAGAAAAGGAAAGAAAGAAAGGAAAGAAGCCACAGCACGAGACTCAATCACGCGACTTCCCACGTTCATGTAACTCGTGCAAATAAAGACTAGCTACCCGAGCACGCTAATAAACTTCTACAGCCTAGGGCACATCCTTAAGCTTCCATGAGGATCGGCACAATACCACAACCTCTTTGCACCAAAAAGGCCAGAAACCCATATTATAAGAGTAGAACGTTGCTAGAGCTACAGTTTACAATAAACATAGAAAACTCAACGTCTAACGATCCAAAACTCCATTAAAATATCTGACCAAAAATGCTAATCCAGATCTGGGTTGTCACATGGAGGATTGAGAAGTAATATGTATGTATTGCTGACAAAACAAAATTGACCAAAGTAAGCTTACCACTAATAGATAAATACCTGGATTTCCAAGATGCTAATTTAGCTATAATTTTATCCAACACTGGGGACCAATCATTATAAGTCACTTTCCTGAAATGGAGGAGACCAAGATATTTTCTTGGCAAGGTCATTGACTCACACCCCAATATATCACAACAATGCTTAATTAAATCATTAGAGACCCCAATACCTGCTAAAGAAGACTTATGAAAATTGATCGTCAAGCTAGCACATGCTTGAAAACAACAAAAGATTCTCTTAACATTGATCATGTGCTCTTCCAAAGGAGATAGGAAAAGAATAGTGTCATCTGCATATTATATGTTAACCACATTAGGACCATCATGTGGAAACTGGATCCCAAAAATAAGATTGTTTCGGGATCCCAAAGCTAACATTCTATTTAACACTTCCTGGGTTCGTATCTCATGAACGACGGGAGAAACTTTTATGAGAATCCGTTTCACTTGGTGGTGGTCTTATAGCCAAGTGTTGAATATGATTGTAATATATATTACAAAAACCATTTCCAAAAAAGAAAGCATTCTATTTAACACATACAAGGCCACAATAAATAAAAGTGGAGAAAGAGAGTCACATTGCCTTAGTCCATTAGTGGCTCTGAAATATCCCTTGGGGGATTCATTGATAAAAATAAAATATATAACCGTACTAATGCACATACTAATCTAAGATATCCACCTCTCTCCATAGCTTAAACCACGAAGGGTGTTAACTAGAAAGTCCCAATTGACATTATTAAATGTCTTTTCAAGATCTAATTTGAGAATAAATCCTAGAGTATTTGAGAGGTGCATATGATGAATATTTTCTTGAGCAACCAAAAAACAATCACCAATACTCCTACCTAGGAAGAAAGTGCACTAATTACTATCAAGAATAGAATTCAGGATAGGCAAAGCCAATTAGCTAAGCACTTAGAAATGATTTTATAATTGTTGTTTAAAAGGCTGATTGGCCGGTAATCCTAAATACTTTGAGCACCTTCCCTCTTAGGAATTACGGATAATGAAGGTCTGATTAATACCCTAAAGAGTGCTAATGTCCCAAGAGATATGCAGATGGTTAAACAAACTAAACAAATCCAATTTGATATCTTCCCAAAAATGCTGATAAAAACATAAAAGGAAGCCATCAGGGCTACGTGATTTATCACTGAGAAGGGAAAATGTACTATCTTTGATTTCTTCAATTGAAAAGCTCCCTTCCAATATGCTTGGATCAGGTATTTTATATGGCAGCAATAGGTCGCAGTTAAGGTCTCCTAGATATCTTAGCGGTTTGTTAAATAAGACTACAAAATGTTGTTCTACTTCATTGCAAATCCTTTGAGGAGAATCCATGAATTCTCCATTGATAAAAAAAGAAGTAATAGTATTAATTCTTCTCCTTCTTTTAACAATCTTATGGAGAAAGGTTGTATTAAGATCCCCCTCTCAAAGCAAGCAACTAAACTTTGAATCTCTATTTCCAATAAATTTCTTGTTGTAGTAAAAGATTGTAATGTTCCTTTCGAAGCTTACATTTTCAAGTCCACATATTTACTGGGACATACACTACTAGAAAATCTACATTTTGCAAGGAAAAATAGCAAGGACTTAGCGAGGAAAGTCCTTGCAAAAATATAACGAGGGCATATAGTAGGGAATTAGCGAGAACATGAACTCGCAATAATTTTCTGAATATTTAGCAAGGAGTATTTCTCGCAATGCCCTCGCTTTTTTTTAGCGAGGACATAGAGAGGAAATTTCCTCGCTATTTTCCCTCGCTAAATCAAATCTAAAATACCAACGCACGGGTCATTTTCCATTCTTTCTTACCCTAATACTCATCCGCCTCCTCCTCTTCCGCTGGCACAACTTACTCCGCCGCTGCCCGTACGCATGTTGTCCTCTTCCTCTTCGTTCCTCTAGTCAAAGGACATTGCTGTCGGACGCAACCTCTTTCGTGCTCCTCCTCTTCCTCCACCGTAGTGCCTCCTCCTCCGATGTCCACCTCCTCTTGCTCGCACAGCCTCATCGTCCTTCGCCTCCTCCCGCTGTCCTTTTCAACACTTACAGGTGAGTTTGAGGAGACCTCCCTTTGCAATTGTGTATAAATTGTGTGATGGTGATGGACGATGCTAGTCTTCCTATTGTGGTGTATTTTTATCAAGATCTAGAAGACTTGTTGTTTCATATGACTGTACTGTTGCTTCTTTCAACAACTCGACATGAACATGAAGAACTGGAATTAGCATAGTAATGATAGCTTACAAACTGCTTTTATTCTTGTAAAAGATCAAGTAAATAGGACTTATTGCAAGTTAGAATTTTTCTAACCTACTGAAATTTTTTTCAGCACCATTTTTGACCCTCATATTTTACTATGTTTGTAGGCTTTACTATCAGAACAATATCAGACTAGCAAAAAGCAGGTTTTGATCCCAAATCTAGTAGCCAGCTGGAGAACTATAAATTTCATTAATACCTATTTCCATTTTTTCCTGCTTTGTTCACATGATTCAGTTGTAGCTGCAAACAAAGTCGAAACCATCATATTAATTTTCTGCACAATTGTCTCCACTGATTTGTAGAATTAATTAGTTTAGAAAATTTTTCTGAACCTTATATATGTTCCTACTTGACATGCTAACTATTAAAGGAAATGGAATTCACAATTTTCTTTCTTACCCTAGTTAAGCCACTCTTTGTTTTCTGTGGATCATATTCACATCTAGCTTCTGCCTTTTCAAGTATACTTACTACCTTGTTTTCTGATGCAATCGACTTTATCAATTGCGTCCCTACCAATTATCACTTAATAGTTGTCTGCAATCAACTTTATGTCCATGTTACCGACACAGTTACATCCTTTATCGTACATGGACATGCATCATATATTATCCGCTATGCAGTTACCCAAAAATTGTATTTTTTTTTTGATAAAATTGGACTTAGTTCATTCTTAATATAATGAAACTTTGTACTTTTGAGCTAGTACATCAAGTGATCAAGGTATGTAGCTAGTTAGTAGTATGTTACATGATTTCATAAGGATGATTTGATACATTCATCTTATCTAGAAGCATACTTGATAACTAAGGAGGTTAAAAGAGTGGATCGTAAAGGAAGAACTTTCTTGGTAAGGGAGCGGAATGAAAGCAGAGACTGAAGTCAGGTTTCAGTGGGTATTCCTCATCAAGACTAGGGCCTCCGTTTGTGGCATACAGTGACTAAGTACCAGAGCAGTAGCGGGGAAAAAAAATAGAAAAGCGAGGTGTCTAGAAAGTAAAAGCAACAATAACAGAAGGAAAGAAGGCTCTGATGAATTGTGTGGCAGTTGTTATGGGAGCAGTTAAGTGGTGGGTCTATGGGAGAAGTTTTTATATATATTTCTAGTGTAGCTTGGCTACTTGCTCATCTGTTATTAAACTTTTAAAAAAAAAGTGGCTACACCTACACCTAATATCTGATGCTCCTTTTTGCTCATTCTAGGATGTTCTTTCATTGTCATGGACTTGTAATTAAGGTATCTAAGTTTGTAGTTATGGACTAACAGATGTTGAGTAAGGACTTTGACTGAATGTGCATAATATATTAAGGACTTTGATTTAAGGAAGATCAAAGAAAAAGTGAATCAAGGTGGTAAATACAGTGTCATTTATTAAGGACATATCTTATAATTATAAGAAAAGTATGCAATCCTTTTGAGTGTTGTTGATTCTTTGATTTATCTTTCCAAATGAGAGATATCAGCAGCAATCTTATTTGAT
>JAMKQA010040150.1:0-15629 GCA_024699735.1 Posidonia australis | reverse complement strand
TCTTGATGCCGGTATGTATTTTTGAATTCATGCTAAGACACTCTAAATCTTTTTCACGTTATAATATTTATGAAAATAAGCACAAATGAATAATCATCAAAATTAATGTTAATATTTCTAACACCTCTGACTGCGGCTGTTTCTGTAGTAGCTTCTCCCTAATTTGGACAACTGGGTTCTCAGCTTCCTGACTCTTCATCCCCTGTTTTGCCTCCATCCTTTGGAGCCGCTGGTGATGATCCCATGATCGCGCAACTGCAACAAATGTCGGCCCTCGCCCAGCAGTTGCAGGGATTGGCATTGGTGCTCCAGCCTTTTCACGTTTATCCTTCTCGATTCCCGAGTTGCCTCTGCAACCAGCCCTAGGACCACAGATTGCACCCACTGCACCACCCACACAGCCGTTGCCATCCCTTGTCTCTTCGGTGATAGGGATGTCGACATTGCCTTTTGCAACATCGCCCTGCTCGATTACCCATCTTAAAGCCTATTGCGGAGACCTCGCCCAACTCCAAGCTGACGAAAGGTTGTTAATCCACTTGTTCCAGAAAAGTCTTACGGGGCCTGCGTTGAAGTGGTTCACATGGCCACCATTAGGACTTGGGACGACCTTACACAGGCGATCCTCGAACGGTATTCTTTAACCTCGACCTAGTCCCAAAGCGGGAGGACCAGGTTGCAATTAAGCAGAGGCCTCAGGAAACATTTGGGGAGTATGTTGGACATTGGCAGTTCTGGGCTTCGCAGGTCAAAGATAGGCCCTCCAACGAGGAATCTTTTGAGATCGTGATCTGAGGAGCATAGCCAGCATCGGGGCTCTGCTCAGCATTCAGCCAGTCACCACTTTCTCTGCTTTGCTTCGGACGGGTGCTCGTGTTGAGAGTTCACTGTGCGGCGGTAGTTTTCCAGCACTCTCTGCATTTGCCAAACAAGCCACTTCCTCACATAGTGGCGCCAATAGCAGCAACAACAACAATAACCATAATGCCAATCCACCCAAGAGGTGGGATCCCTCCAAGGATGCAGTTTCTTACATAAGATCCCCTGCTGCACCGGTGAATGTCCATCAGCCCCCTCAGCACCAAGTAGTTTATGCACCCATGCCCACACCTAAAGCACCTCATGCACCAGACATCACTCCCACTACCACTCTAGTTTATCCTGCCCCACTTGTTGGGATGCGCCCGCCATTGGCACATCCGCAGCCGAGGCGGCAACGCCGTGACAGGCGTCGCTATACTCCATTGGTGGAGCCATTGAGCATGGTGTTCTCTAAAGTCGCATCCCTTTTGAGGCTGCCTGAGATTCGCCTGCCACCAAGTCTGCTTCCTTCATGGTATAATGCGAGCGCGTTCTGCAATTTCCATCGAATCGCAGGCCACTCGATGGATAATTGTTTTACACGAAGGAACGCAATCTAGGACTTGATTGACCAAAATGTCATTGTGATTAGCACACAAGCGGCAGGCCCAGTGCCCGCATCAGTAGCCACACAAGCACCACCAGCACAACCCTAGTATAGTTAGCCAACCTTTACCTCAGCATTCAGCCCCGGGAGCAGCTAGCCCCTCGGGAGTCGGTTCCATCTTTCCTGTTGATACTATCTGATCTTTATTCATGATGTATTCTCCCCTTTTCCATGTCAGTTGTATCTATCCTTCCTGGGTGATTCCGAGGAGTCGATTAGTTTGATTCATCCTACCGTTAAGGTAGTCTCTGCTCTAGTTCCTAACCTTCTGGTATTCTACATTGTGTCAACCGGTTCGTGATGGTTAATTTCATTCCCGCTCTCAAGCGTGTTAGCTATTTGGCCGTTCACAACGACCCCCGTCTGATGGTCGAAAACTTGTGTCGGAAGTGGGGGTACGAGAAAGGAACCTCTTGGGCAATATGGCCAAGGAATCATCGAACCGGTCAAAGCGGAAGAATGGATAGGGCATGCAAACGTCAGTACCGATGGAAGAGATTCCCGCGCTTCGGTAAGTCCCCAAAGATGATCATTTCCAACGATTTAACTAACTTTACCAGTGCAGGCATTTCGGATCTAAACTAGCGTCCCTTCATAATGACACAATCGCCAGCAGTTTGGATTTGTCTAGAGGAGTTTTATATAGAGAAAGATTAGTCAAAGTCAGAGTCAGAGCAAACCTGTGAGCAGTTTCAGAGTTGTACAATGCTGTTTGAGTCAGGCAGTCAATGGCGTCTCAGGCAGTAGCAGTACAAGGTCTTGTTCAGAGGGCAAACTCAGAGAGCCTGACAGATGACATAGTCGGAGATCTGGACATTTTATTCCAAGAACAATTAGAGGTGCTCGCGGAGGACTTAGCAGAGCATGACAGAATCAGGAAGTGGAAAGCAGTTGTCTCACCACCGTAGCCAGAATCACCAGGACCAGGCTTCAATCATGGTACTTCAATCAGAAAGAGAGTGTGCTAGACCAATGGAGTTAATCTCCTGTCAGTTGGGAGCCTGTCAGCGCCTCCTAATTGAAAAGTATTACCAGTGATCGTCAGCCACTCCCGAGCCTTGCAAAACATTCCACTGTAGGCCACGCATCTCTATGTTTCTTGCTTTAGCATTCTAGTATTTTAAATTACTGCATCTGGACATCACATAAATCGCATCATATGCATTGTACTTTCTTTTCGTTTACACTATAATCATAATATGAAACATTGGCGTAACCATTGCCCGATGAGGAAAATCGGGAAGCCAGCTTGCTTAGGAAGAGTTTGATTCTCCTCACGTGTTACTACCTGTGTGACCTAGGGAGTGATTATTTGTAGGGAATTGGATGAAATGTACAAATTCCCAAAGGGCCTACATCTCGAGAGGGAGGAAAAATGATAGGTCGAGAGTGAGTGTGAGCCAAAAAAAAAAAAAAAGACATCGGAGCACAAAAGAAATAAGAAGATAGAAGTTGCAGATAGAAGTCGGCTCCAATGAGAGAGGCATGCAAGACGACTCTATCCCTATCACATAACTTAGAGAGGAGTTGAAGCATACACCTACCAAGCCCATATGTTCAAAGAGACTAGCCACCCCTTTTACATCAAAGAGAAAGAGAGCAGCCATCCCCCAGCCTAGGTGTTTATTACCTCCAAGTAAGGGATAGGGTAAGCCAGCATGCCTTTGAGAGAGTAAAAGAAAAATGAATTATTGAAAAAAAGTAGGTGTAGGGCCCTAGGAGTTTAACATGGAGCCCATTTTATCCCAGAAGCCCATTGGTTGAGTGAGAGCCACCATAACCCAGGGATCCAGGTAGCACCACGTGAGTCGAGGACATTTTCTTTCCTTGTAGCAAGCAATGCAGGCTTCCTTGGTGTTGAGGGCATATCTTCTTATAAACCACGCATAAAGCTTGCTTTTATCTTATGAGTCTTGCGTAAGTCATTTGGCATTCAACATCTTCAATTACACAACTTTTGCATTTTGCATTGCTTTGCAAGGCGTTTGCCCACGTTCCAACTAGGGGCATGTTAGTTGCCTTTTGAGTCGAAATATTGGCAAAAAAGGGATCTTCAACCAAGGGCATGATAACTGCTCTTTGGTTGGAAATAGATCTTTGACTAGGGGCATGCCAACTGCCTTTCTAAGTCAAGAAGATCATGGGGACAGTACTACTTTTGAGAGCATGCAGATGAGGCTTCTCACAAGCACTTCGGGATAAGCCTGTCAGTTGACGCAAGACAGAAGCATAGCTGTCACGGCACATGAAACTGGCTGGTGGCATGCATGGCAATAGCCCGCAGATCTGTCAGACTTCCTCCAAGGTGAGAGTAAGCTCTGTCTGCCTGAAGAGAAATACATGGAAAGCAGGTTTCCAGAATCTAGCCACAGCGCATAACAAATGCCAGTTCACCTCAACCTTGGCAATATTCAACTACGAAGAGGACATGCCCTAAACCCGTAGATGCTCACGATCCTCAGGAATTAGTGCACCGATCAAAGTTTGCAGGACATCAGAATAGTGTTTTGGTGTCACCATGGTTAGATGTCCTAGCAGATATGATTTAGCAATTATGACAGTTATCCAGAGGGCCCCGTCATATACAAACAGTGCAAGTATCTTAATTTCCAAGGTCTAAAGCACAGAATGGCTGCAAGAATTGCATTGTTATCATCAACACTCTGCAGTTTGCAAAAGGCAAAAGGCAAAATGCCAAGAAAAGCAAGTACATGGTTTGCAAAAAGTTCACCAGATGGGGTAATTTGTAGACAACCCCCTAAGATTATGAAATTTGCAGGATAACCCACGGAAGATACGGGAAGTTATGTTTGAGGCAGACATTTGCAAATGCTCAGTAGAACTTTGAAATTTATAGCTCAGCAGCAGTTCAGTAGAAAATTTTCATATAAGGAAAATTTGCAATAAAGCCATCATGTTTTGGAAAATTGCAAATAAACCCATATTTTTGCAAACTCACAAACAAAGCTAGTTGAGATCAAAACTCCAACAAGGCTCTTTCAGAGGATATTGCATGCATCTCAGCAAGAATACCAGTTTCCATGCCACAAAGCCAGCAACAAGCACAATTGCAGTCGTGCTCTCTAGAGTGCAACTGAGCCAGCTTCCTTCCTAGGGGACAATCCAGGGATTATCGCTTTCTTTTTCGGATTCTCGTTCCAGGCGGATGAGATCCTTCTATCTTTTCTTTTTTTGGATTCTCGTTCCGGGAGGATGAGATCCTTCTATCCTTTCTCTTTTCGGAATCCTTTTGTTTGACCTTTGACCCAGCGATTAAGGTCCTTTCCTTGGATTTTCGTAGACGCAAAATCATTTTGTTTGACCTTTGACTGGGTGGTCAAGGTCCTTTCCTCTACTTTCCTTGGATTTTCGCGAAATCCTTTTGTTTGACCTTTGACTGGGCGGTCAAGGTCCTTTCCTTTGCTTTCCTTGGATTTTCGCAGGCGCGAAATCCTTTTGTTTGACCTTTGACCGGGCAGTCAAGGTCCTTTCCTTTGCCTTTCCTTGGATTTTCGCGTGCGTGAAATCCTTTTGTTCGACCTTCGACCGGCGGTCGAGGTCATTTCCTTTCTTTTTTTGGACTCTCGCGGGCGCGAGATCCTCTTCCTTGACTTTTGATCGGGCGATCAAGGTTGACTTTTGACCGGGCCATTTCTTTTCCTTTTCCTTGCATTTTCGCAGGCACGAAATCCTTTTGTTCGACCTTCGATCGGGCGGTCGAGGTCATTTCCTTTCATTTTTTGGATTCTCGCGGGCGCGAGATCCTTTTCCTTGGCTTTTGACCGGACGGTCAAAGTCAACCTTTGACTAGGCGTTCAAGGTCAACTCCTTTCCTTTTCCGGATTCTCGCGGGTGCGAGATCCTTTTGCTTGACTTTTGACTGGACAGTCAAAGTCGACCTTTTGACCGAGCAGTCAAGGTCATTTCTTTTCCTTTTTTTGGATTTTCGTGGGCGCGAAATCCTTTTCTTTGGCCTCTAACTGAGCGGTCAGAGTCGACCTTTGACTAGGCGGTCGAGGTCATGTCCCTTGCTTTTTCCTTGGATTCTCGCGGGCGCGAGATCCTTTTCTTTGGGTTTTGACTGGGCGGTCAGAGTCGACCTTTGACCGGGTGGTCGAGGTCATTTCCTTTTCTTCTTTCGGATTCTCGCAGACGCGAGATCCTTTTCTTTGGATTTTGACTGGGTGGTCAGAGTCGACCTTCGATCGGAGAGTCGACCTTCGATCGGGGGGTCGAGGTCATTTTCTTTCCTTTTTCAAATTCTCACGGGCGCGAGATCCTCTTCCTTGGCTTCTGGCAGGGCGGTCAGAGTCGACCTTTGATTGAGCGGTCAAGGTCATTTCCTTTTTCCTTGGATTCTCGCGGGCACGAGATCCTTTGCCTTGACTTTCGACCGGGCGGTCAAAGTCGACCTTTGACCGGGAAATCGAGGTCATCTCTTTGCTTTTTTCGGAGTCTCGCGGGCACGAGATTCTTTTGCTCAACCTTTGACCGGGCGGTCAAGGTCCTTATCCTTTTCCTTGGATTTTCCCTGGCACGAAATCTTTTTGCTTGACCTTTGACCGGGAGGTCAAGGTCCTTATCTTTTTCCTTGGGTTTTTGCAGGCGCGAAATCCAACTGTTTGACTTTTGATCGGGCGGTCAAAGTCTTATTCCATCATTTTCTCTTTTGGGTTTTTGCGGGCGTAAAATCCATTTGCTTGCCCTAGGTCTATGTGGACAGGGTCCTCTTTCTTGCTTGACAAATAGTAAGTTTGTCATGCCCCTTTTCTTTGGGCTGGTATCCCCAACTACTCGGTGGACAACCGTTATGCTGTCTGGCTACCGGGTTGACAAGACTTGGCTGACTTGTCATATCCCGCCTCCTCAGGTTGATAACCTTAATAATCTGGTTGATGAGTCCGACAACTTATCATCTTCCTGCCAGTGGTTCTATCTGTGCGTGGGATTCCTTTGCTTTTTGCAGTATTACTTCAGCATTAGCATCAGCATTGCATCCACTTACTAGCACCCATTCTCGTGTTTACAATGTTAGCATTAGCTTTGCATTTTATTTTCAAGCATCGGCTCTTGCATTTGTTTTTGCATTGACATCGTATTTTCAAGCATTTGGCTCGGCATTCGCATGCATCTTTACACTTTGCACTTGCACTTGGCAGCAAGTCATAACCTTCAGTGCATCCACCGGATAAGTGACTTAGTGCCTATAGCAAACATCACTTCTCCACAGCCTCAAAATGGGGGTATCTTGTCAACCCTGAGCAATGGTCTCGGTTCCCTCTGTCCCTCGACCTCGCTCAGGGAGGGGCATCTGTAGACACTCCGATTTTGGGGCGGCTCGTAGGTGAATCCTCCTGAAGGTGTTGCTTTGGATATAGTAAGTCTTAACCTCATCTTGGTTTCCCTAAGCCTATAACAAACTCATGGTCCGATTAACAATTTAGGCAGTTAGATGGAGAGCACCATAGGCGCACATAGGTGCCGCACTTGACTGGCGCACCAGTCTGGTGCACCACACAGGCGCACATGCCTGTTTTCACTGTGCCAACAGTGGTTTTTGGCATGGTGTTTAGCATGGTTCCTGATTTGCTTTGCCTTTGGTTTTCCTTAGGTGTCCTCCTAGATATATCAGGATGACTCCAGTCTGTTTTAATCCACATTTGTGCATGGTAGCATAGGTTTTGCATATAGCAAAGCGAGGACTTTAGCCACCCGATATTGTTGGATTCGTGGTTATATCCGTGCAATATCTTTGCACCGGTGTTTGATTCATCACTCAGGTGAGCTTTCTGAGCATTAGGACACACCCTACAGTCCCTCTATCCATGTTTAGCATTAGGCACCACTTGCATGTAGCATTGCATGGCATATTGACCTTGGGCGTATAAAAATAGGCTAAAAAACCAACATTTCATATAAGTAAACGAGAAACCCATGAAAGACCGATTTTCGGGCGCACAAGGGTGCCTAATACCTTCCTCGTGCATAACAGGGATCCTTGCCCATTTCTGGTTCATGTTGACCTTTTCCATTGGTTTTATTGCATGATTTTAATGTGTTAAAACAGTTTTCCTCGTCTCCCGTTTTTTAAATAGATTAGGTGGCGACTTCTGCATTTTTATCATTATTTTTATTGGTTTGCCGTGACTTCGCTGGCCCTCGCGCATTTGGCCTTTCACGCCGCGCCCGAGGCTGTCGTCGGTATGGTTACAGTGTTAAATAGAGATCCTTGTTGCATGGAGGCGGTTGGTTTCCTACCATTTTGGATCTCTTGGTTGTGCAGCAATGTGAAGAATAAGATTGGGTTTTGTGTGTTAAGTGGAGGGTAGGATGGTCAAGAAATGTCAAGGAACACCCCTAGGTCTATGATAGCCAATGAGGTGCTTGGAATCACTTGTCCAAAGGCAATTAGACAATTAAATCCTTATGCAACAGTTAGTGGCTTAGGGCGTTGCACCTGCATTGTGTGCCATAAAAATGCGTCGATGCCATGCGCCATTAACATGCACTAGAGACATGCATTTGGCACATGTGTCTCCTTTACACATTAATGGACTGTGCCTATCCAATATCTGGGCCTGTTGCTTGGATCTTGGGCTTGTTGCTTGAGTGCTTGGACCATGGGCTAGCTTTAGGTACTTAGGGTTTATGGTTCTAGATGGGTTTGAGGTGTTGGGTAGGCTTGTGGTGCTAGAAGGGTTTACCATGATTAGAGCAATTTCCTTTTGAGGAATCCGTCGACAAGCGATTGCGAAATCGGGATGTCTATAGATGTCCCTCCTTGAGCAACTGTTCATTAATGACAGTTGGTTTGATTCTCTATCTTAATATGCAATGATATCAAAATTCACTTTTATTATATTTTCAATAAGTCACAAGCCCCTAAGATGTCCTTGAATTGGAATCTCCTTTTGCCAAATAAAATTCCTCAACCTCAAAACCTTGAAACTCCATTTTTTGAAAAAGAAATTAAACACAATGCTTTCTCTCTGCCAAGAGATAAATCTCTGAGTCCTGATGGTTTCCTCTTGTGCTTTTATTGTCATTTTTGGAATACGATGAAAGGAAATTTGATGGATCTTTTTCAATTTTTTCGTCAGTCAAACAACATTAATGCTCTGCAATGTATTAATCAAACATTTATAACTCTTATTCCTAAAAAAAAAGTAAGTATGTGGAGATTCAAGATTATAGGCTTATTAGCTTATTAAATAGTACTTACAAAATTATTTTCAAATGTTTTGCCTTTAGGCTCATCCCTATTCTCAACACTCTATTAGATGACTCTCGAAGTGCTTTTCTTCCTAAGCAATATTAGTGACTATTTTCTAGTGGCACAGGAAACAGTGAAACACTTCATCTCCTTCACTCTTCCAAGAGTCAAGAATTATGCTTAAATTAGACTTTGAAAAGACCTTTGATATTGTAAATTGGGATTTTTTGATAAATGATCTCAAGGGATTTGATTTCGGCGAAAAGTAGATGACTTAGATGAAAATATGCATCTTTACAACAAAATTCTCTATTTTAGTCAAAGGATCACCTAAAGGTTTTTTTGAAGCCTCAAATGAACTATGACAAAGTGATCCTTTATCTCCTTTATTATTTATAATTGTTCCTTATGCATTGAGTAGAATGCTTTGTCTGGGGAAAGACAATAAATTAATTGAGGGAATAAAATTCTCCCATAATGGTCTTGAGATATTAAATATATAATATGCTGATGATACCCTACTCTTTCTTATGTCATCTGATAGTTATATCGTCAACCTTAAAAGAATTCTTAATTGCTTCCAAGCCTTCTTTGGACTAAAAATCAAATTCAATAAATCCTCCTTAACTGAGATTAGAACTTCTGAACTCTTAATTGAAAGATATAGTGCTATACTGGGGTGCACTAAGACTACCCTCGCAATCTCCTATCTAGGTCCTCTCTTGCATTTTAAAAAAGCTTCCTTTAATGACTGGGCTCCAGTCAGAGATAAAATCACTGGCAAACTAGAATCTTGAAAGTCTAGGTACTTATGCCTTGAGGGAAGACTTACCCTTCTTAACTCAGTGTTATTAGTAATTCCGACCTATTATCTATTTGTCCTTCATTTACCTTCAAGGTGGAGAAAGAAATCGATAAAATCAAAAGGAGATTTTTATAGACTTCAAATTTCTCTAGAAATGAAGGTATCCTTGTTGTTAAGTGGCAATGTATCTATAGAAAAAAACATTAAGATGGCTTAGAGATTATTAACATTAGAATTTTAATGTTGTACTTAAGTGTAAACTACTTTGATTGGACTTAAATGGCCTACCCTTATAAAGAGAAAATATTTTTATCATAACAACTTTGGAGCTTTATTGAATGTCTTCTCTAGAAATTCCTCATCTCTTTAACAAGAATTACAATTTTATTACCCTGTAATTAACACTTTTACTGGATTTTTAGCTAACAATGGCAAGAAAATTCTTTTCTGGGAAAACAAATGAATTGTTAATACTTCTTTGAAATTTGTTTTCTCTGACTTATATTTTCTAGCTACAAAAAAGTTTCCCTTGCAAAAATATGCTCTTGACCTTTTAAACAATGGGCAGGAAGCTTCCAACAATAGCATGTTTATTTTTGCACATAACCTTAGTCTCCATTTTCAACAATTGTATGGTCTTTTGAACTCTACTTTCTTGTCAAATGTAGATGATTTTATTTCATGGATCATTACAACTAGTGAAAAATTTACAGAGTTATTATAACATTCTAAATGTTGGAGGACTAAGGTCTATACACAAAAATCCATTTGAAAATATGATGCTCTCTTTAAAGTTAAAATTTTTGTATGGCTGATGTTTTATGATAAAATTTTATCTAAATCTAATTTAATTAAAAGTGGCTAGTTTGATTCAGCTCACTGTGAAATCTATGGTGCAAACGAGAAGTCGACTCTATATATTTTCCCACATTATTCTACTTCTAAAGCGATCTTGGAATTTTTATTAGTTGATGCAAACAATCTTTTGCATGGTATCAACATTTCAATTTTTTTTTTTTTATACATTACTTTTAAGTTTAACATCTGCCTAGTAAGGTTGTGACATTTTTATTCTTGCTACAATCTGGTGCTTATGGTTGAATAGGAATAAAGTAATATTCAGAAACCAAGGTAAAAATATTTCCTCAACATTTCACAATATGCTGTCATTAACCTCTTGTTGGATAAAAAATATTTATGCTGGATAGGGACTAGACGAAGCTTCCATTCCACATGCTCTGATGTTGATGAAACTCGACTTAGACAATGCTAACCTTGTGATGGATGATCCATCACCTGATGCACTAGCTAACAACAACACAATTGTGGGAACAAGTCGATAGACTTCTACCACCCTGACTTCGACGGTCCTAAGTTCCTCAGACATAGCAATGAAGGGATATTAATTCAATAGATCTTTAGTGTTCAAACACTATTTGACAAACTTCTATATAGATGTTTAAATTATTTTTTGACTTATTTAACTTATGTTATGCCATTTTTTGTCTTGTCTTGCTTTGATTACTCATTGTAATACTATTTTGCCTCCTAACTTACGTGAAGGAAGGATAACTGTATTTTAGAAGACTTGATGACAGAATTTATAGCCAAGTAATAACTTAATATTAATATATGCTACCGTTTACACAACAAAAGAAAAAAAAAAGGGAGATCATGCACGAGCCTTTGCAAACTCTTTATAAAATCAAACTGTTTCTGTTGGAACCCCTAATAAAAGGTGACATAGAGAGAGGAACCTATCTTTTTAGGGTCCCTCTCCTCTGGCTCCAAGGAAGGTCTCCCCCCGGTTGGAAAGTCTTCTTGATAGACACTCATTTGATCAACAAAGGGTGAAAGGTGTGGGAGATAGGAAAATGCCTTTTGTCAAGATGAAGCCTCCTAGGAGAGAGGGATTCTGTTCCAACATCGTAGATTAGATGCCGTCGCCTGATATTTTATCCAAATGGGGTCATTGCGTCGGCTTTTGACCCGGGAGATAATAGTGGTGGACCACCCACCATGGATGCAACCGCCGGCAACGTCAGAAACATGGACGACCAATGAGCTCGTCCTTTACTGTAGGATGACCGCAGATGTGGGTCCCGAACACCAGCTCTATTTTCTGAATGTCGGGACCATGAGAGCCGGTTGGTACATGATATTTCCTCCCCTCCTCTCCTTCAGAGCTAGACAGTAAACACCATCCAAGCCCAAGCCCTGTCCATGGTGGGTATAAAGTGTGGGATGGACGATCAGATTTCTCATATAAAAAAAATAAAATAAATAAACAAACAAACAAAAGAGACAAAAGTTGATGTTGTTGTCATCAGTCAGCCCCTTCTGCTCCATCATCAGTCCAAATCCCTTCCATGTTTGTCTCTTCTCGTTCCCTCGACGACTATTGTCGAGGATTGGCTTATATATTAACTTTCATACATTTCACCAAACACGTTATCTGCCCGTTCTCTAAGTATTTGCACCGAAGTGCGATTGTGTGCGTACAACCAACGCATTGCTTCCTCTCCACACAATCTCTCTTCCTGTCCTTGTGCCAGAAACCAAAAGGAAAGCACCCGAATGGGTGTCAAATGGCAACATGGGTCCAATTCCATCTCCACATTCATCATCTCTTCTTCTCCTCTTTGGTCTCTCTCCACTCAAATGTGAGTGGTCCTCCGATTTTAATCCCACCCTCACCTTTTGGGGCCCATTTCATCCCTCCTTTATTCCTTCCTTTTCTAGTGGAGGGAGGAGGTCCACAAATAACAAACATTTGCATGGTAAATTTTGTACGCTTCCAGCTTTATTGTCCATTTACCTGTAATAATATGAAAGATCCCTAATATAAAATCAACGCCTAAGAAGCACAGATATTTCTACAAAGTCTTTATAGTTGTGTCCGACACTATTTTGACACAAACTTGGCAAATATTTCAGACACAACAAAGACGTTTCTGTAGTTTTTTTTATTCCAAATGTCTAAAACTCATCTAGGACACATCAAGGATACTTCTTGTAAATAGATCCCTTAAATGAATCTTAGAAAATCTATTTACCTAATAATACATGACCCATAATTCCTTTTTTTTTTTTTATGATCTATGCTATTGTTTAGTGAATAATGCGTTAGTTTTGTTAATAATAGATAGAGACTGCAATTATATACTTAGGACTTAAGTTTATTACATTATTTTCTATGGTTTTTTTTAAATTTTTTATGTATGTTAATATGTTATTTTCTTGTATCTTTGACCAAATATATCTAATTGAATGGACAAAAAGTAACAATACTTACATTTATGTTATATGGAACAACTTCAAATGCATGTCACCTTATAATAAGTAAAATGAGGTAAAGTTCAAATGAACCATTGGATTTATATCTAACGCCTAAATATCAAAACCACTAAAAATGTGGAATGGTTTTATTTATTTTAATTTCCCTCTAATTCTAGATATTTTGGATATTTGGTAACCGTCAACATTAACCTTTTTCCTTTTTTGTGTTATTATTTATATGGCTAGTTATGCTTTTTTAGATTCATTTAACAACTTCCAATCTTTTTTGTAATTCCAAAAACATCTAGACATAATCATGGGATTAATCTTTCTCGGTTGTCATTATTTCTTCCTTTTTTAATTACATTCAACTATTATAGTAACTACCAAGTTGGATAACTTTTATATGTAACTTGGAATGTCACGTCTCAAATTTTCTATAATAATTTAAAGTCAATTAAATTACAAGAAAATAAAAGTTAGTTAGACAGAAATATCAAACTACTAGGAACCTGTGTATATGGCTATGAGACTCCGATCTATATGCACTATGCTAAACCTTCTGCGTGTCTACACCTACAATCCACAAATACGAGGAAAACGCATGAGTAACAGAAGTCACCCAGCACGCATTCCAAGAAAAACGGCAGAAAACAAAATCGTAATTAATTTTCCTTTAAATTCATTTCACAAACTATTTCTCTAAAACCCCACAAACTAAGCCCACAACGGCCAAAACCACAATCGAGACTCTACCAGTCCAAAATCACAAGCAAAGGCCCTTAATGGCTAAAATCACACACAGTAAGTCGGGAAGCCCGATGCAAGGCAACCAAGCTATGGCCATAAGCAGTCCATCGAGGAGCGACCACGGCGTCTTGTACTGTCACGGTGAAGCCACCCTGTGTAGGAGCGATCATCATCCCGCGATTCTCCCTACCTGGAGAACCCTTACAAAGCCAACCCCTCCTTAAGAAGACTGTTCTGTCTCTCAGAACGCTACCAACTACGGGGCACGTGTCTCACCCACATTTGCCACTACAAGGTAGCTGTAACATCTGTGCCTGGATTTTCCATTTTATATAAACCATGGATTTCTTGTAATTTTTGTATATGGTTTATTAATGGTTAATTCAGTTTGAGTTGGTTGGTTGTGGTTCTTCCCTGTGTGTTGTGCCCTTGGTTTCTCCTTTGTGGTGTGTTTTTGGCTTGTGGGACTGTTTGTGCCTTGGGACTCATGTGTGCCACGTGGGCTTGGACCTGGTCAAAAGGGAGCCAACGGCAGCCCGTGACCTGCCGCGTCTTCTTCCCCGATGCCGTGAGACCTAGCGGGGGAGATAGCCGCTTGTCCCGTCTCCTCCGTCCAGAGCTGGCGTAGCTGGAGAGCGCCGGCGAGATGGCAGGAGCCGCTTTTGTGCGGTTTTTGTGGATGATTTAGGAAGCATGCTACAGTGTTAGAATTTGAGCTTCATGCCTTGTTGATTTTCGTTTGAACAGCATGCTTAATGGATTTGTGATTTGTTTAGGGGGTTTTAAAGTAGACTTGGAGGTCTACATCCCGTGTTTTATTGAGATTTTTAGTGACATGTTTGATGGGTCCGATCCTTACTCCCACTTTGGGGAGAAAAGGGTGGTGGAGGCTTAGATCGTTTTCTGCAATCGCAGAAAACGGTATGCCGAATTGAATTCGGCATACCAAAATGCCTCCAGCGGCTGTCCCGCTTGGTAGGTTCGGACAACCGTGGGAAAACGGTCGACCGTTCTGGCGGGACGATTTTAATCTGTCCAGAAAACGGTATGCCGAAATGGTTAGGTATACCGAATCAGGAGATTTCAGTATACCAAAGCCAAAATCGGTATGCCGAATCAGTGGGGAACGGTATGCCGAAATGGTCCGGTATATAGAATCAGGAGATTTCGGTATACCGAAGCCAAAATCGGTATGTCGAACCTGGACCCAGAAAAATATTGAGAAATGCTTTGAATAATGTTTATGAGCATGAATAAATGCATAGAAATGATGATAAATTATGGTTAAATGCATGAAAGATGTATAGAATGCATGGAAATTACATGAAATGTGAGGCATGTTAATATGCTAATTTTGATGATGTTTTCTATAAAAAGATAGAAACTATGGCTCATGTATATGAATGTGGACCCAGTGAGGGATGGTATGCATGGTGCAAGACCATGAGAGTTTGTGTGGATTTAAAGACCACAGGTATGAATTGATGCATGTATTTTGTAAAGGATTTTGATGAATGAAAAGAGGTTTTTGTGAATGTTTTGCAAAGAGAAATTTGCATATGGTTTTAAAGAAATGAATGAGATTTGTAGGAACCACAATGGAACCAGGACTAGCCGACGAGGTAGTGAGACCTCTAGAGATGTCAGTGACATGTCCTTGGTTGTGGTTGCCGAGTGAGCGGTCCGGGGTAGAAGCCTCGAGATTGTGGTGGTACTGTAGGACCTAGGGTATGGTAGACCCGGACTACCCTCAGTGTCGGTGCTGGACGGGTCTGGGGTTAGAGTCCCCAGGTGCTCGGGCACCTGGGCGTCTGTAGGGCGCACTCTGTGCTTGTACTAGTGAGGGTACACTTTGAGGCTGCGGCTAGGGCGGTTGAACTCCAGTACGGGGTGGTTCACCACGGCACTGCAGTGTGGTGTGGTGGCATGGAATCCTCACCAGCTGCTTGAGGTCAGGTCGATCGACTGTGGCCAGGGTGATGCGACCAGTTTTGATATGGAAAGTGTGGATTTGTGTGTGTGAACTAGTTTCTAGCCCGGTTTGTGGCAAATTGTGCCTATGGATTTTAAATGATGTTTTGGGCTAGGAAACTAGATGAAATGATTTGTTTCTC
>JAMKQA010040149.1:0-16413 GCA_024699735.1 Posidonia australis | reverse complement strand
ATTAAGTGTTTTATTTGCTTTTCAGTGAATTTTAATGGGTTTTAGTGTTTTATTGGGTCATGTGGGCTAGTGTGGGTCTGATAGGGACCTACGTGGACTAGGGTTTTGGTGGTTGCGACCAGAGCATCAACCGAAGGAGCCTACCACCAAATGAGCTCAAAATTGGGGTTTCTACACATGGATCATCAGACTAGCCATAACATGAGTGTGTCTACTCAGAGCATCTGTGACCACATTAGCCTTCCTTGGGTGGTAGGATAGACTGAAATCATAATCCTTAAAATACTCTACCCAGCGCCTCTATCTCAGTTTCAAATCCTTCTAAGTAAATGTACTTCAGACTCTTGTGATCTGTGTACACCTCAAACTATTCGCCATATAAATAATGCCTCCAAATTTTCAAGGCGAACACAATAGCTGCCACCTCTAAATCATGGGTGGGATAATTCTTCTCATGATCTTTCAATTGGCGTGAGGCATACGCCACCACGCTGTATCAGCACACACCCTAAACCAGTCTCACAGGCATCACTGTAGACTGTAAAACCGCCACTCCTAGAAGGCAAAGTCAAAACTGGGGCCATTACCAGACGAGCCTTCAACTCATTGAAGCTCTCCTCGCACTGCCAATCCCAAGCAAAGTGCACTTCCTTCCTAGTCAGTCTGGTCAATGGTGCAGCAATCTTGGAGAAATCCTGAATGAATCTCCTATAGTATCCTGCCAGGCTGAGAAAACTCCTTATTTGAGTCACTATCATCGGTCTGGCGCAACTACTCATAGCATCCACTTCGGCTGGATCTACCTTGATGCCTTCTCTTGAAATAATATGACCATGGAAAGACACCTCTTCTAGCCAAAACTCGCACTTGGAGAACTTGGCATAAAGCAGATGCCACCTCAGCATCTCTAGTACGATCCTTAAGTGCCCTTGGTGGGTCTGAACATCATCCACAAAAATAACCACAAACTAGTCCAAATAGGGTCAGAACACCCTATTCATCATTTCAATAAAAGCAGTCGGAGCATTCGTCAACCCGAATGGCATAACCAAAAAATCATAATGTCCATGGCGGGTGCGAAAGGCTGTCTTCTACACATCTGGCTCACTGATCCTCAACTAATGGTATCCAAGTCTCAAGTCTATCTTGGAAAACACCAATGCTCCCTGCAACTGGTCGAACAAATCGTCAATCGTGGGCAATGGATACTTGTTCTTGATAGTGATCTAGTTCAACATCTGGTAATCTATGCAGAGCCGAAGTGAACCATCCTTCTTCTTCACAAACAGAACTGGTGCTCCCCAAGGTGAAACACTGGGACGAATGAACCCTTTATCTATCAGTTCTTGTAGCTGATTCTGGAACTCCCTTAACTCAGCAGGTGCCATCCCGTATGGAGCCTTGGAAATAGGACCTGATCCCGGCACCAAATCAATCACAAACTCCACTTCCCTGTGTGGTGGCATTCCACGCAATTCCTTTTGAAAAACATCGGGATATTCCCACACCATCGGCAAGTCCTGAATCCTAACAATAGGCGAAGTTGAAATTGTCACACAGGCCAAATAGCCCACACTGCCTCTCGCCAGATGATGATAGGCCTTGAGAGTAGAAATCACTTTCCTGGGCACACCCAATCTGGTGCCCTGTACCATACACCAACCTTGCCATGGTCACTTTGTCAAAACTCTCCTCTTGGAACAATCTATCACAGCTGAATGATGTACTAGCCAATCCATTCCTTGGATAACATCATAATCCTACCTATCCATCAGGATCAAGCTAGCCTGAGAATTCCTATCCCCTAGTTAAATATCAACCGGTCTCAAATATCTCCACGCCAAACTATGTTCTCCCAATGGAGTGACCACATCTAGGTTGAATGCCAACCTGGCTGGCCTAGTCCCAATCTCAGAAGCAAATGACTCGGAGACAAAAGAAAATGAACTCCCAGAGTCGAGCAAGACTAGGGCCATTCGATCAGCCACAAGGAAAGATCCTATAATCAACACACCATAACCATAATCATAATATGAAATAGAGTCAATTACACATAGGATCTACTATTACGGGACCGGACTTATCAAATACAGTCGTGCTAGTTCTCACCTTCTACCACACCTCTAGATGGACCAGCATCTAGGGCAGCAATGGAGAACACTCTCCCCTTGGTAGGCTGATGTGGTGCATCTCCTGCTGGCTTTGGCTGACTGGGACAGTTGTTATGGTAAGGCCTGGACTTCCCACAGTTGTAGTAGACTACTCTGTTAAAATTCCTCTGCCTATGCCAACATTGCGTCGATACATGCCCCATCTTGCCACAGACACAGCATGGTCCCACCTATGGGCCACCACCAGACCCAACATGGCTGAAATCCATACTTTCTTCTCTACCAGATGTAGGTCGTTGCTTCTGCTTCTTCCCAAAGCTACCAGAACTCCCAGAACTTGGCGCTCCCGTCACCAACGGTCGAGAAACAGAAGGTCGAGAGACAAACATTCTCCCCTTATCCTTCTTGGGATACTCCTCCTAAAATAGCCTACGATCATCCTCATAGTGGCTTGCAAGCTCAACAGCCTCCGCTAATGTCTGGCATTTGAAGCCAATAACTCTGGATCTCAACATAGGGTTCAGTCCATCCACAAACCTCTTGGCACTGTTCTCAAAAAATGGAGCCTGAGAGAACTACTCCAGCCGAAGGAAGGACAACTCATACTCAGCCACTGATAGGCTACCCTGCTTCAGGTTCCTGAATTCTTTGTCCAGCTTATCCCTCTCATGTTAGGGAAAAACCTCTCATAGAATACCACTCAGAACACATCCCAAGAGATCATCAGTTGGTCTGCATTGAGAAATTTGGTGCGGCGCACTGTCCTCCATTATTGATCTGAAGCACCCTTGAGTTGAAATGCCGCGATCTGGACCCACTTCTCTACTAGACACTCGATCCCCTCAAGGATCTTCTCCACCTCCAGGAACCAAGCCTCACACTCCTCTGGTGTGCCACGCCCATCAAAAGTCGGCGCGCCAAGCTATAGGAACTACTTGATCCATGGGTCTCCCTTCGCCTCATCCTTGCTACTGCTGCCAAAGGACTTGGCGAAACCACGCATCATCTTGCCAAATTCTCGTCTCATCCCCCTCCAAGCACTACCCTCTCCAGTCTCAGAGTCAGGTACAGGGGTCTTGCCACCACTACGGCCTCGACGAGACATCTTCCTACCAGCACCACAAAACACAACAATCCAAAAATTCAGGTGCACGACTCTCTATTGTGCTGTCCAAGGGAGCCACTAGACCAAACGTAACCAAGCCGGTGCACTAGGTGTAACCTTAGCCTTGATACCACTCTGTAATGCCCCGAACCCGGGTGCACTACTAAATCACAATATCATAAGCATAATTACACTAATTACAAAAACATTAAATAACAGTAACTAAGGCTTACCTTCAGGATCACAATGTGCGACTAGAAGCTCCAACTCCTGCACTGGAACTTGGCTGCACGTGGCCTGCACCTGAAAACAAAATAAGCATGCATGAGTGACATCTAAGTCACCCAATACGCACCCCAAACATACAAACCACAAAATCTCAGCAAAATCGTAAATCTCTTTTCATTCTATTTTTCAAAACTTGGTTTTCTTTTCGAAAATCCTCTTTTCCTTTATTGGAAATCATTTGGGAATTCAATCCCCAAATCCATGCTCTTTTCACAAGCTATCTTTCTTTTCTTTTCTCAAAACATTTGGAAACTCATTCCAACACCACCTTTTCATTCAAAACCATGCCTTTGCATTTTCCTTTTAAAACCTTTGGAATTCATTTTCCAAAACATATCTTTTTCAATACTTGGGATTTCTTCCCCAAAGTCACATTTTCAAATTCACATTTCTGACCAGATCTAGCCTAAAACACAGTGCCTCACAGGCTCAAAACCAAATCATAAATACAGGCTGACAACTAGTAAAAACACAATCATCATTTCTTTTCAGGATTTTAGGACTATTTCATAAGCCCAATCCTAACCGAATAACATTTCTTTTTCTTTATTCATTTCCACTTTTCTTTACTATTGTTACCTTGATTAGGGGTAACCATGCAGACAAGCAGTAGGCAAGGACATCCTTTCCCCTACCTTCTTGCACTGCCGCAGTGAAATTCCCTGTGCGGGACATCACTGCCCCGACCAACCGGCCTCAATTTCATTTTCATATGTGCTTGGGGATACGTCTCTGTCTAACGCCCCATCGATGACCCGAACAACTAGGTACAATGACCTAGGCTCAGCCTACACCGTCGGTGACACGAACAACTAGGTATAGAAACCCAGGCTCAGCCTACACCGTCTCAAGATCGACTACCACAGTCGTGTCTGGAAACAGGTTCATTGGAGCCTCATACTCCTACCACGTTGTAGACACCAACCCCCATGGTCTCTTAACACATTATTAGTGTTCCATTTCAAAACTCTTTAAACTTTCTTTGCAAAACCATTTTCCATTTCAATCTTTTTGTTGCAGGACTCTATCTCCATGCAACACTTGACCCTCCACTGGAGTCCCAACTCAAGCCATGAACACCATGCTTAAAGGAATCATAAATTGGGTCTCATGCCGAAAACTAGACAGAATCGGCCATTTTGTTCATTCATAGGGTCTAAAACCCAAAACCACACAAAATCATTCTTTTCATTCATTTATGGGGTCAAAACCAAAAACCATGCCAAAATCTATTTATTTGGGTGCCACATTCCTCCATGTACTACATGGGGAGAACATTATTAACATATGCACAACATGCCTTTAAAACCATTTATCATTCATTTAAATCCATATTTAAGCATACCAGGTTTAGGGCGAAAATGGCAGACCGAATCTCCAATTCAGTGTACCGAAATTCCCTATTTCTGTATAGCGAAACCCCATGTTTCGGTCGACCAGAGGATTTTGTTCTACCGAAACCTGGGATCTAGCTTAATCTACTATGATTTCGGCATACCGAATAAATTCGGTATACTGAATTCCTCACGATCAGGGCACACCCCAGTTTTAGGTGGTGAAAGTCGCCCAAAGTGGGAGTCCCGATCGGACCCCCCAAACACCCATTATAAATCATCAATAAATCATGGGGTGTTGACTCTTGAGTCAACTTCAAAACCCCTCAAACCATTCATGATTCCATCAACCACATAGTTCATACGAAAATCACAAGGGGAAGGGGCTCAAGAACGGGTACTATAGCCTTTAACCCCAAAATTACATTTCCCCCACAAAAAACCAATCCTAACCGCATGATATCTATATTATAATGCTATATAACACATTACCATTCATTCATGATTTTTCCACAATTTTTCATGCACTTAACTCAATTTTCATGCAATTAACCCATCGTTAACGAGACACTGAACGGAGGAAGGGAAAGGGGTTGCGTACCTGGCTCAGCCCTCCAGTGACCCTCCTCGCACTCCAGCCAACCTTCTCGCACCCCGACAAAGCCTTCTTGCACCGGTGGAACACACAAGCGGCTCACCACCTCCTCGGTTACGCGTTGTTCCACTTTCTTTTCTCCACTCTCGGTCACCTCCTCCTCCCTTCGCACACCGCAGCCTCCCTTTATCCTCTTTCCCACCCGCGTCGTGCCGACCGCCCATCGCGTTGGAAGAAACGGCAAGGCATGGGCTAGCGTCGTTGGTGGCACAGGTTGGGGAAGGGAAGGAAGGAGATGGAAAAATGGTGCGGGCTCATGAGAGGAAAGGGAAAAGAAAGGAGAAAAAGAAGGAAACAAAAGGAAGAAAAGACAGGCATGCAAACCGAGGCGATTGTGCATCCTCAAACCGGACTCCGCATTGGTCCCAGATCACAAATAGGTGCACAGAAAGCCAACCAGAAGCTCACACACCCAAAATCAATAGATTATCCAATAATAAACTGTTAATAACAATTAATTACATGGTTTACAATTAAATTGGATAATCAGGACCCAGATGTCACACCTAAGTTGGGTGTTCACAACATCTCTATGGTGTGTGAATATCTCGACGTTTTCCCTAATGATTTGCTTGATATGCCACCTTATAGGGAAGTAGAGTTCTCGATCGATCTAATCCCTGGTTCGGGTGTTGTGTCGAAGCCTCCTTATCGCATGGCGCCAGTGGAATTGCGAGAGCTCAAGACTTAGTTGCAGGAGTTGTTGGACAAGGGGTTTATCAGGCCGAGTGTGTCTCCGTGGGGAGTGCCTACCTTGTTCGCCCGCAAGAACGATGGTTCGCTGCGATTCTGTATAACTATCAGATGCTGAACCAGATCACGGTGAAGAACAAGTATCCCCTGCCCCGCATTGATGACCTGTTCGACCAGTTGCTGTCTGCATCGGTGTTCTCGAAGATTGATCTGAGCTTTGGGTATCACCAGTTACGGATCCAAGACCCAGACATTTTGAAGACTGCTTTCCGAACGTAGTATGGGCATTACAAGCTCATAGTCATTGCTTTCGGCTTGACCAATGCACCAGCTGCATTTATGGATCTGATGAATAGGATTTTTAGCCCTTTTCTGGACTAGTTTGTTGTGGTTTTTGTTGATGATGTGCTGGTCTATTCTCCTGATGTTGAGACTCACGCCTTGCACCTAAGGGCAGTTTTGAATACTTTCAGGCATCATCAGCTGTACGCCAAATTCTCCATGTGTGAGTTTTGGCTGAGTGAAGTCATGTTCCTTGGCCATTTGATTTCTGGAGAAGGCATCAGAGTGGATCTTGCCAAGATTGAGGCGGTGAGTAGCTAGGAGCGACCCTGGACTGTGTCGGAGATTAGGAGTTTCTTGGGTCTAGCGGGCTATTATAGGAGGTTTATCAGGGATTTCTCCTCCATAGCCGCGCCTTTAACAGAGTTGACCAAGAAAGCAATTCCTTTTTGCTGGGACCAGAATTGTGAGGCGAGTTTCCAAGAGCTGATGTCTCGTCTGGTTTCTACCCCTATGTTGACTCTGCCTTCTGGAAGTGGTGGCTTCATTGTGTATAGTAATCCCAGCGGCCTTGGGTTAGGGTGTGTTCTGATGCAGCATGGCAATGTTATCGCGAATGCTTCGCGCCAACTGAAGGATCATGAGAAGAACTACCCAACCCATGATTTGGTGATGGTTGCCGTAGTGTTCGCTTTTAAGCTCTAGCGACACTATCTCTATGGGGAGCAGTTTGAGGTCTTTACCGATCATCAGAGCCTGAAGTATATCTTCACGCAGAGGGACCTCAACCTGAGGCAGCGCCGTTGGGTGGAGTATTTGAAGGAGTATGATTTCAACCTGTCCTACCATCCTGGCAAGGTCAACGTGGTCATTGATGCCTTGAGTCGGCGTACGCACGTGATGGCAAGACTGATGGTCAAGGAGTGGACCCTGTTGGATGATTTAGTGAGCTGCAAGCTGAAGCAACAAACTCAGGGAATTGTTGGTCGACCTGTCTATTCACACGAAGCTGTTAGAGTTTATTGTCGCCTGTAGCAGCTGAATCTGTTTGTTTAGGCAGTGTATAAGAAGCTGGAGGCTGGTGGATTGGGACATATGGAGAGCTGAGGTATGACATGCGTCTGTATGTGCCTCAGCATGAGGAGGCATGGAAGAGGTTGTTGGATGAAGCGCATCGGTCTAGGTACACTATACACCCGGGTAGTACGAAGATGTACCGTGACCTGAAGGGGAATTTTTGGTGGCTTTGCATGAAGAGAGATGTTGTTGACCATGTGGCGAGGTGTACTACCTACAGTTGGTTAAGGCAAAGCACTAGAGACCTGGAGGGACCTTCAGCCGTTGGATATCCTTGTGTTGAAGTGGGAGCACATCTCGATCGCCTTCGTGACTAGTTTTCCGCGGACTCATGGGACGAACGACACCATGTGGGTGATCATGGATCGGTTGACCAAGTCTGCTCATTTCCTGGCCATTCGGGTGAAGCTTCTGATGCACCACTTGGTGGAGTTATATGTATCCAAGGTGGTGAGGCTGCATGGTGTTCCAGTGTCCATCGTGTCGGACAGAGACATGAGGTTCACCTCAAGATTCTGAAGAACTCTACAGGTGGCCTTTGGCACTGTGCTCGACTATAGCACGGCATTTCATCCTTAGTCGGATGGTCAGGCAGAGAGGACTATCTAGACACTGGAAGATATGCTCAAAGTATGTGCCTTAGACTTTCAAGGGAGTTGGGAGGACCATTTGCCATTGATTGAGTTCGCCTACAACAATAGCTATCACTCGAGCATCGGGATGGCACCGTACGAAGATTTGTACGGTAGTCCATGCAGATCGCTTGTTTGTTGGAGCGAGGTGGGTGAGCGTCAGTTGATTGGTCCTGAGCTCATGTAGTTGTATGCGAACAAGGTAGATTTGATCTGTAGCAAGCTGTTGGTTGAGGAAGTGCCTGGCTGACATTTCTCATGTGAACCCAGTTCATCCAAAAGGGCTCACAGAAGGTCTATCCTTTTTGGAAGATGCCGTCGAGAATGTGGACCACAAGGAGCAGGTGCTGTGGAATATGGTGATTCTGCTGGTCTTGGTTCGGTGGCGGCATCATGGAGCCGGGAAGGCCACGTCGGAACGTGAGGAAGCCATCCTAGCCCAGTACCCGTATCTTTTCGCCTAGTGATTTCGATGGCGAAATCTTCTTTTAAGGGGGTTAGGATGTAACACCCGTAAAATTCATTTTGTAATTATTTAAAATTCATTTTGTAATTATTTACGTTTTATGAATTTTATTCCCGGACGGGTATTACTGTTTCTGAGGCCGTTGTGTGGTTTTGTGCTTTTGGGCTTGGGCCTTGTGGGCCGGCTTCTGTTCGCGTGTCTCTATACATGGTTGGCACTGTGCATTGTGGCACTGTGGGTATGGGGCCTAGGTGTCGGGTCCGCGTGGGACCTGCATTTGTGGGCCGGTGGTTGAGGCTTGCAATTGGCCTCGTTGGTGGTGGCTGGTGGTTGGTTGCTCTTGCGGTGTGCCGGTGGCTGAGACGTGCAGGTGAGCACGTTCTCAGCTACTACGGGTGTAAGCATTATAAGCCACACCGCACTCCTCGCCACCCATCGTCGTCTTCTCCTTCCGTCTTCATCCATTCCCCTCCTCGACGGTGCTTCTCTTCTCTTCCCCACCCTCTTTCCCTTCCTCCCATCTCCTCCTCCTCCACTTCATTCTCCTTTTCTCTTTCTCCTTCCACTCGACATCCTCTATTTCCCCTGCATCCCGCATCGAGAGAGAGGAAGAGATTGAGGGAGCGAAGCGGAGGGCTGTGGCGACCTGCGGTGGTGCGTGGATCTTGGGTTGAGCATCCTTGAGGCTATGGAGTGCTCCCGTGGTCGTTGTTTCGCTGGAGTCGGCCAGAGATCGTAGGAGGCGTTTTCAGGTACGCATCTCCACCTCATGTAATAGAGAGCATGGAATTGGTAGAAAATGCTAGGATTGCATGGAATCTAGGTAAATTTACTTTCCTAGAATTTATTGTGATTTTATGAGAATTTATGGCGAATTTATTGGCATTTATGATGGTTGGTGCATTTTGGGTCGTTTTGACCCTTCTGTCTTTTCGATTTTATATCTTGATGCATGGTGATTGGATTTTAGTTTTGTTTGTTTGGTTTTGGAGAAGACTCAAGGGTCTACACCATATGTTTTATGCAGAATTTTTGGTGCTTGTTTAGCTGGTCCAATTGGAGGTTCCATTTGGGGTGATTTCGGATGGTAGGGTTTGGGCCTTTTTTGGTTTCGTAGAATTCAGCATACCGAAACGGAAGCGGCATACCGAATCAGTGGATTTCGATATACCGATTCCATTCGACATACCGTTTTTCTGTCAGTTTAGGTCCTCTGGTCGAACATCGATCGTTCGATTTCGGATGGTCGCCTGAATCAGGAGATTTTGGTCGACCGAACCTATGACATCTGGGCCTGATTATCCATTTTAATTGTAAACCATGTAATTAATTGTAATATTGCTTGAATGGTTTATTAATGGATAATCTATTATTTATTGGATGTGTAAGCTTGTGGTTGGCTTTCTGTGCACTTGTTTGTGATTTAGGACCAATGTGGAATCCGATTTGAGGATGCATAGTTGCCTCAGTTTTCGTGCTTGTCTTTTCATCATTTTCTCTCCGTCTTTTTCTCCTTCCTTTTTCCTCTCTCTCACGAGCCATGCCCTTCCACCCTTTTTCCCATATTCTTCTTCCCCTTCTTTCACCTGTGCCACCAGCGACGGAGGCCCGTGTTTCCCCATTTCTTCCGTCGAGATGGATGGCTGGCGCTAAGCGAGTGGTGGAAGAGATAAAGAGAGGGAGGCAGGAGTGGGCATGGGAGGAGCGTGGTGAGAAAGGAAAGGAAGAGGAGAGAGAGCATGGGCGTGCGAGCTGGGAGGAGGAGGGTCTACTTTTGGGTGCTTCCACCGGGGCCCGAGGTTCACCGGAGCTTCGCCGAGGCGACGCCGGGGTGCGATGAATTCGCCGGAGTTGCATGGGCCACCGGAGAGGTATGCTATCCCTCCTTCATTATTGCTTCTTTGGAGAATACTGATGGAAAATGCATAAAAGATCGTAGAAAAATAGTAGAAATGACAGAATTTGATTAATGATGTGAATGTGTAGGGATCATGCTTGATTGTGTGAATTTCGTGAGTTGTTGGTAGATAATGCCTTAAATGTTTTAAGGTTTAACTCTGAGCATGTTTCCTTTGAGAATTTATATGTCCTTGTATGGTTAGTGAAATCATGATTGGATTGATGGGTTTTGAAGTGGACTCAAGGGTTTACACCACGTGTTTTACTCATAATTTTTGATGTGTTTCTGGGGGGTCCGATTGAGACTCCCACCTTGGGTGATTTCCGTTGTTCGGAACAAGGGTGGTGCCCTGGTTTCGGGCAATTTGGCATCCCGAATTGAATTCAGCATCCTGAATCTCTGTCAGATTAAGCAAGATACCTGGTTTTGGCAGATCGAAAACACTCGATCGACCGATTCACCGAACCAGGGATCTTCGGTATACCGAACTTGAGATTCGGTCTACCTATTCTGCCCTGGCATGATTTGTACAATGTGATTATTAAATGGAATGGGAAGGTTTTAAATGAACTATTGGCATATGTTAATGATGTTTTCCCCATGTAATGACATGGAGGAATGTGGAATCCAAATAAATAAATTTCGGTTTTTGTCCCATAAATGAATGAAAAGGATGATTTTGTGTGGTTTTGGGCATGAGACCCAATTTATGATTTTTAAGCATGGTTTTCATTACTTGAGTTGGGACCCCAATGGAGGGTCAGGTGTTGCAAGGAGATAGAGTCCTGCTACAAAAAGAATGAAATGGAAATTGGTTTTGAAAAGAAAGTTTAAAGAGTTTTGAATGGAACACTAACAATGTGTTAAGAGACCACGGGTGTTGGTGTGACATCTAGGCCTGATTATCCATTTCTATTTGTAAACCATGTAATTAATTGTAATATTGCTTAAATGGTTTATTAATGGATAATCTATTGTTTCTTGGATGTGTGAGCTTGTGGTTGGCATTCTGTGCACCTGCTTGTGATCAGGGACCAATGTGGAGTCCTGTTTGAGGATGCACATTTGCCTTGGTTTGCATGCCTGTCATTTCATCCTTTCTTTTCCATCTTTTACTCCTTTCTTTTCCTTTTCATCTCACGAGCCCACACCATTTCAGTCTCCTTCCTTCCCTTCCCTGACCCGTGCCACCAACGATGTTAGTCCGTGCCTCACCGTCTCTTCCGACGAGATGGGTAGCCGACACGACGCAGGTGGAAAAGAGGATAAAGGGAGGCTACGACGTGTGAGGAGAGGAGAGGGTGACCGAGAGAGGAGAAGAGAAAGAGGAATGATGCACAACTGAGGAGGTGGTGTGAGCGCTCGTGTGTCTGCTGGCAAAGGAGGGTTCGCTGGGACGTGAGGAGGTTCGTCGGAGTGCTGGGAGGGTCATCGGAGGGCTGAGCCAAGTACACGACCCCTTTCCCTTCCTTCGTCCAGTGTTTCATTATGAATGAGTTAATTGCATGGAAATTGAATAAATGCATGAAAAATTGTGGAAAAATCTTGGAATGAATGGGAATGTGATATATAACATGAGAATATAGATATTATGGGGTTAGGTTTGATACTTTTGGGGGAAATGCAATTTTGGAGTTGAAGGCTACAGTAGCCATTCTTGAACCCCTTTCCCTTGTGATTTTCGTATGAACTATGTAGTGGATGGAATCATGATTGGATTGAGGGGTTTTGAGGTAGACTTAAGAGTCTATGCCCCATGATTTATTGATGATTTATGATGGGTGTTTGGGGGTTTGATTGGGACTCCCACTTTAGGCGACTTTCATCGCCTGAAACAAGGGTGTGCCCTGTCTGCAAGGAAATCGGTATACCGAATTTATTCGGTATGCCAAAATCCTCGTAGATTGAGCTAGATCCTAGGTTTTAGTAGATCGAAATCCTCTAGTCGACCGAAACAGGGGGTTTCGGTATACCAAAAATGTTCGATATATCGAAACAGGGAATTTCGGTATACCGAACTGGAGATTCTGTCTAGCAATTTTGCCCTGAACCTGGTATGCATAAAATGGTGAATTTAAATGAAAGATAAATGGTTTTAATGGTATGTTGAGTATGTGTTAATGATGTTTTCTCCATGTAATGACATGGAGGAATGTGGAACCCAAATAAATAGATTTAGGCGTGGTTTTCGGTTTTGATCCCATAAATGAATGAAAAGGATGATTTTGTGTAGTTTTGGGCATGAGACCCAATTTTTGATTTTTAAGCATGGTTTTCATGGCATGAATTGGGACCCCAGTGGGGGGTCAAGTGTTGCTAGGAGACAAATTCCTACAACGAAAAGAATGGAATGGAAAATTGTTTTGAAATGAGAAGTTTAAAGAGTTTTGAAATGGAACACTAATAACGTGTTAAGAGGCCACAAGGGCTGGTGTCGGCAATGTGGTAGGAGTAAGAGACTCCAATGAACCAGTTGCCAGAAACGACTGTAGCTTCCGAGCTTGAGACGGTGTAGGCTGAGCCTGGGTTTTTATACCTAGTTGTTCGGGTCACCGACGGTGTAGGCTGATCTTGGGTCATTGTACGTAGTTGTTTGGGTCACCAAGCTCATGACGGTGTAGGTTTAGGCTAGTTGTTCGGGTCACCGAGCTCGTGACGGTGTAGGCTGAGCCTGGGTCATTGGACCTAGTTGTTCGGGTCACCGATGGGGCATCAAACAGAGACGTATCGCCGTGCAATTCTGAAAATGAATTGAGGCTAGTTGGCCGGGGTGTTGACATCCCGCTTGGGGAATTTCACTGCGGTAGTGCAAGAAGGTAGGGGAAAGGATGTCCTCGCCTACTGCTTGTGTGCTTGGTTACCCCTGATCAAGGTAACAACAGTAAATAAAAATGGAAATGAATAAAAAAAAGAAATATGATTTGGTCAGGATTGGACTTATGAAATAGTCCTAAAATCCTGAAATGGATTAATGATGATGTTTTACCAGTTACCAGCCTATACTTATGATTTGGTTTGAGCTCGAGAGGCATTGTGTTCTAGGCTTGATCTGGTCAAAGATGTGAATTTCAAAATGTGATTTTGGGAAGAAATCCCAAGTATAGAAAAGCATATGTTTTGGTAAATGAATTCCAAAGGTTTTAAAAGAAAATGCAAAGGTGTGTTTTTGAAAGAAAAGGTGGTTTAAGAAATAAAAGAAACATGGCTTTTGAAAAGAGCATGAATTTGGGATTGAATTCCCAAGTGATTTCCAATAAATGGAGAAAAGAGGATTTTCAAAAGAAAACCAAGTTTTGAAAATCAAAGAAATGAGTTTTATATTTTTTAAGAAATTTTGTGGGTTGTGTGTTTGTGGTGCGTACTGTGTGACTTAGATGTAACTCATGCGTGCTTGTTGGTTTTCAGGTGCAGACCATATGCAGCTGAGTTCCGGTGCAGGAGTTGGAGCTTCTAGCCGCACATTGTGATCCTGAAGGTGAGCCTTAGTTACTGTTATTTAATGTTTCAGTAATTAGTGTAATTATGCTTGATACTGTGTTTAGTAGCGTGCCCGGGATCAATGCGTTACAGTTGGTGTCGACAATGTGGTTGGAGTATGAGGCTCCAATGAACCAGTTGCCAGACTGGACTGTGGTTGCCAAGTTTGGGGTGGTGTAGGCTGAGCCTAGGTTTTTGAGCCTAGTTGTTCGGGTCACCGACTGTGTAGGCTAAGCCTGGGTCGTTGTACCTAGTTGTTTGGGTCACCAAGCTTTTGACGGTGTAGGCTGAGCCTGGGTCATTAGACCTAGTTGTTAGGGCCACTGATGCGGCGTCAGACAGAGACGTATCCCCGTGCACATATGAAAATGAATTGAGGCCAGTTGGCCGAGGCAGTGACATCACGCATGGGGAATTTCACCACAGTAGTGCAGGAAGGTAGGGGAAAGGATGTCCTCGCCTACTGCTTGTGCGCTTGGTTACCCCTGATCAAGGTAACAACAATAAAGAAAAGTGGAAATGAATAAAGAAAAAGAAATGTGATTTGGTCAGGATTGGACTTATGAAATAGTCCTAAAATCCTAAAATGGATTAATGATGATGTTTTACCTGTTACCAGCCTATATTTATTATTTGAGTGGAGCCCGAGAGGCATTATGTTTTAGGCTGGTTCTAGTCAGAAATGTGAATTTGAAAGTGTGATTTTGGGAAGAAATCCCAAGTATTGAAAAGGGTATGTTTTGGAAAATGAATTCCAAAGGTTTCGAAAGAAAATGCAAAGGTGTGTTTTTGAAAGAGAATGTGGTTTTGGAATGAGTTTCCAATGTTTGAGACAAGAAAAGAAACATGGCTTTTAAAAAGAGCAGGAATTTGGGATTGAATTCCCAAGTGATTTCCATAAAAAGAAAAGAGGATTTTCAAAAGAAAACCAAGTTATGATAATCAAAGAAATGAGTTTTTTAGTTTTCCAGAGATTTTGTGGTTTCTATGTTTGGGCGCGTACTGGGTGACTTAGATGTCACTCATTCGTGCTTATTTGATTTTTAAGTATAGACCGCGCACAGCCGAGTTCCAGTGCAGAAGTTGGAGCTTCTAGCCGCACATTGTGATCTTGATGGTGAGCCATAGTTACAGTTATTTAATTTTTCTGTAATTATGCTTATGATACTGTGATTTAGTTGAATGCCCGGGATCAGGGCGTTACGGAACCAGTTTAGGTATACCAAATTTGGCCTGAGTGTTGACCGTTGACTAGATTCGGTCAACCGATCTAGATTGGCCTACTGAACCAGGGATTTTCGGCATACCGAACTAGTTTTCGGCATTCCTATTCTGGGCCCAAATATGTTGATAAAATGTGTTTTCCGAGGGCTTCATGGATTGCCAAGAATTTTCAAATATATGAAAATGGTTTGGAAAATGGATTTCAAGGAAATAGTTGGCCTATTTTGGAAGATGATTTCCTGATTTTCTGTGTACGGGCCAAAACAGTGTGGAACCGTGTCGCCGTACCATGGAATGTGACGACATTCTCAGGTGGTCGGGTGCGACTCCTTGGTTGAAGTCGGGGGGCCAAGATACCTAAGAATGAGGGGCGTCGGGTCCTGGAGGTATGAGACTCCTTGATTGTCGTCTCAAGGCTAGGGTTGTGTTCCGCGGTTGAGGTGATTTGTGGCCTGACGGGGAGGTATGATACTCCTGTTGTCACTGTGAGCACTGAGGCTCGGGTGTCGTCGGGGTGTGGAGGTATGACACTCCCTCTTGAGCACCGTGTGTGGAGGACGCCGTGAGGAGGCGTACACTGTGGTGGCCAGTGCTGGTTGGACACATGCCCCGTAACTGCTAGCATCCTGAGAGACAGGACAGCCTTCCCATGGAGGGGTTGGCTTTTGAGGGTTCTTGTAAGAGAGGGGAATAGCGGGACGATGAACGCTCCTGCACAAGGTGGCCGTCACTGTGGCAGTGTAGAATGCTGTGGTCGCTCCTTAGCAGACTGTGTGTGGCTAGAGTTAGTTTGCCGGGCACTGGGCTTCCCGACTCACTTTGTGTGGTTTTGGCCATTGAAGGCCTTTGCTTGTGGCTTTGGGCTAGTAGAGCCTTGGTTGATGTTTTGGTCGGTGTGGGCCTGGTTTATGAGGTTTTGAGAAAATGGTTTGCGAAATGAATTTAAAAGGAAAATTTATTACAGTTTTGTTTTCCCGCGGTTTTCATGGGGTGCGTACTGGGTGAGTTTTGTCACTCATACGTTTTTCCTCGTGTTTTGGTTTATAAGTGCAGGCATGTAGACGTTTACTGTAGTGCATATAGTCTAGAGTCTCTTAGCCACTCACGCAGGTTCCTGGTAGTTAGATACTTACTGTTTGGCTTTAATTTTCCCGTAATTTAATTTGTTT
>JAMKQA010040148.1:0-17801 GCA_024699735.1 Posidonia australis | reverse complement strand
CAAGTGGGCTCAAATAGGGCTTAATGGGCCTAAGTGGGCCTTCATGGGCCCAATTGGGTTTCCATGAATTAAAAGGGCCTTGATAGGGTTAGAGCTCAGCCACCACATCCTTATCCTGCAAAATTGGAAATTTGGGGTGTCTACACCTGTCAAATGGATCATGTCGTGTACCTATCGTGTCGTTTATGAACGTGTATACTATACATATATGTTAAACCCAAACACGACTCATTTAATTATCGTGTACCTAATACTAAACCCAAACACGAATTATTAGTTAGCGTGTATACACGACATGACCTGTTAAATACATGTTTAAGTGAATCGTGTCGTTTTGACACGATAACAATTTGATTAACATGAGTACACATTTATTGCACGGTTACACGTTTAATACAAGATTACACATATAGTATATGTTTAACATTTACGTGTTTTGTACACGTAGAAAAATCAAAGATAAATCAATAAATCATGAAACCAATCATTCAATAATATTTTACAAGTTTCATTATTTCATATGTTAATATCATAAGTCTACAACATATCATAAACATCCACTATTTAAAATAATGAAAGTTATAATTTATATACATGATTAGGTAACGTGTACTTATCGTGTACTTATCAGGGTTTTTTTTACCTTAAATACGAAAACGACCCGTTTAATAATCGTGTTTACAGGATAGACACGATAAGTACACGAGACTTGATAAGGGTAAACCCAGATACGGTTATATCGTATCATGTTATCGTATCGTGTCAGAAATTGACAGGTCTATGATTTAGGTAACGTGCCCAGATTCGAGGCGTTACAACCAGTACCACCACTACCACCACCACCACCACTTCAATTGTTTATCTTTTTCCCCATCTTCATCGGTGGTTCCAACGACCTCAACCCCTAATCATAAAAACAAACAAACATAGAAATAAATTTGCCATCGAAAAAATCAAACACAAAAACACTAGTGGTTCCACGCCCGCCTTGTCTTTCGATAATTGAGAACGTCCTTGACGTCCTTAACGGTAAGGTAAGTCCTCACAAGAATCACCCTACAAAGGCAGAGTGGCTGGAGACATTGGCGGCCTGGTTTGAAGTTTCGACAGCCACAACTCCTAATCACCTAAAAAATTAAACATATAAACAAAAATGGTGTTGGGTGGGAGGAAAATGGAGAGAGAGAGAGAGAGAGAGAGAGAGAGAGGGATGGAGGTGGCTTGTACTTGGTTTTTTGCCATCACCTTCGACATGAAGTATGTCGATATCGACACATCTTGCTCCCTATAGAACTCCATGTCCATCTACATGCAGTGGTTTACCACCACCTCAAGCCTCCTCACAAAAGTTACCACACTCATCAACAACATGTGAACACAATGCTAGATGGTGTTGGTGTCGACACAGGAGGCTTTAATCGAGCCTCGTAGGTGGCGACATCACATCGAGAAGAGTGGGAGGAGGTGTGCGGCATCTTGTCGGAGTAATGGGAAGAGTGTGTGATGTCTCACCAGAGAGAGTGGGCAAGGGCGTGTGCAGTATCTCATTGGAGAGAGAGGAGGGTGGTGGGTGGTGTGTGACGCTACATTTTGGTTTAAGGTGAGGGGAGTGGGTGGAGCGAAGGTTTTAAAGATTTGAAATTTAAAATAAATAAAAACAACAATTAGATTTGTTTTAAGATAAACATAGTTTTGGAATTTGATCGTAATGATCAAGATGGACAGTTAAAATGGGATATTATCTAAGAGGAGACTTCAAAGAGGGTGTAATAGGTATACTCTCTCTCTCTCTCTCTCTATATATATATATATAGGCAAGAGATCAATTGCATCCTTTCTCAAATTAGCTAATTTGAGGGAAGATGCAATATAGCCATTGGATATTGATCTAATGGTGTTTATGAAAACCACCTATTTTGAATCAATACCACTAATGGTTTCTTTTTGGATGGAAATTTTTTTCAATTTTTTTATTTAATTATATTTAAGTTTGGTAGTTATTGATCTGAATAAAAAATATTTCGACTTTTCAATTTAGTATTACTGATCTGAAAAAATAGTTTTGTATCACTAAACTGAATAAAAAATAGTTGTATCACTGAATGTTTAATTCTATCAAATGTTTATTTTTAGTTAGATGTTATTCAACGAATTTAAAATAATTATTGAATTGAATACAAAATAATTTCGTAACTATAATAAATAAAAATTATATTCAACAATTCAAAATAATATTACCGATTTGGACGCTAAACAGTAACACAAAACTAATTTGTTACTACAAAATTAAATTAGTATTACTGATTTGAACTCTAAACAGTAACACAAAATTAAATTAGTGTTATTGATCTCAAATAGTAACACGAAAGTAAATTATTATAACAAACTATTCAAACGTAATTATACAAATTCAAGAACTCGGATCAAAATTGCAATTATACAACAATCTAGTCTTGGAATCCCAATTGCATCCTAGAAAAATCAAAACTCTGACCCTTTGCACACAGAAAAACTACAACTCCCTTACACCGATCATTACCGATCAACAACAAGCCATCGACGAAAAAGTCCGTGGGTTTTCCCACACCATATGTGCGAAACTACACTGGGGAGACGTTCTGTGGCCGTCTCTAGGGCCCCATCCACGTTCTGTGGCCATCTCTGGCGCAATTGCACTGGGGAGACGACGCTGGCTTTCACGGTGGCGGAGGCTCTAGGAGCACGGAGCCGTGGGGTTGGGTCTCGTAGCCGAGTTTGTGGGAGGACGATCAACCATGCTTTCTGTCTTGAGATTCGATCTGCATATATTGTAAACTCTTGAGCTTATATATTTGAACTAAAAAATGATAATGGTGAAGTCACACATTTACGTCCATAATAATCCGCCTCGACATGTGATTCAACGGTCAAGAAAGACTTCTAAAATCATATATGCGATATAAATGTACATGCTTGACATAACAATTCTACATGTATCATAGAAATATCTTCTGCTGTAAAAATTTAATAGAAGTAAAAAAATTGACGTATACATGCTATTTTTTGATTAGATATCAGATTTGACGTAAATAACGTAAACCAGAATATAAACAAAAAGCAACAATAATAAAACTAAACCTCCGGGCAGACTCAAACCGGACTGGACCCCAGACGGCTTAGAATCCACGAATCGACACCCTTAGCTCGTTTGGTTCACCAATTCTCTCTCTCTCTCTCTCTCTCTCATCCGCGCGTTAGCACAGGGGAAAAAAGAAGGAAAATTCCAATCATGTCCGCCGCGGCGTTGGCGCACTGCGTCCACCACATCCTCCTCCTCCGCCCTCTCGCCGCCACCCTCCTCTCTCACGATCTCCCCCTCCCTCCCCTCTCCCTCCACCGCTACTGCAGAATCCGCCGCCACCGTCTTTCTCCAATCTCCTTCTCCCTCCGTAACTCCACTTCGACAGAAGGTGAGATGCACTACCGCCCCAATGCCTCAGCCCTCACTCCGCCACAATCTCAAAATTTTTATCGTTCTTTCCATCTGTTCCAGATGATGTCCGAGTTTCCGCTCCCGACGAGGAAGCCTCGAAGGTTGTGGCGGAAGCAATCGATACGAATCCACCGAGGGGGACGAGGGATTTCTTGCCGGACGAGATGAGGCTGCGGAACTGGCTGTTCCAGAACTTCCGGGAGGTAAAGGCTCTGTTGATGCATTTGTATTATCAGAAATGTGTTCGTTAACACCGGATAGTGGATAGAGTTGATGGTGTATTTGTTGGGAGCGTTTGAAGGTATCTAGGTTGATGTCGTTTGAGGAAGTTGATTTCCCCGTGCTTGAGTCGGAGGCACTTTTCGTCAGAAAGGCCGGGGAGGAGATCACCCAGCAGGTACGTTCGCTCCTTTTGCTGTTAGTTTGGGAGTGACAAGTGATGGAATTTCCTTGTTCCAGAAGTTGTCATTTAAGCAGACGGGTGAACGTGGATAATAGGATGTTTAGTCATCAATCTGTTTGGTTTTATTTGCCATATTTATGTATAATGAAATGTCTGGATTGATAATATTTGCAATTTAAGTGTTACATGAAAAATTGTTACATTTGTTGGAGAATTGCTCTAAATAATTCAAAAATAAATCAGGAATCTAGCAAACTTTTGTTGAAGAGAGAGCCAATAAATAGGGAATTTTCAGATGTCCAAGTTGAATGTCCACTAGCCTATTTGGAAAATAGGGAATTTTCGAATGTTTGAGTCGGACGTTCACTAATCTGTTTTTTAAAATACTGTTCGACTGGACGTCTGCAGTCCATTGCGGTGTAATACTATTTTCTATTTTTAAATTTTAAAAGTTTCAATCACAAAAGTTGCTCCATTTACAATATATTTATCATGAATTTTATTCCTTTTGAATTTAAAAGTAGAGATAATCTTGTCTCCATACATATGAGATATCATATTATAGTGCGATAGATTCGTGTGGAAAAGTCTCTTGTGCGTGACTACGTAGATCTACATCTTCTTGGAGTTAGAGAAAGTGGCGTTTATACAACTTTTCATAGGTTAAGAAGGAGGCTGATTCTATACTTCAAGAATATTGAAGTTTGCCTCTATTGGTTGTCTATGATGAGTGGATAGGTTCAGTGATGGTTCTTTTGTAGTCGATTGCGATTGTATGCATTATGATTTTTTCTTGTTGGTAACTGGGAGTGGTTCGATTACTACTCGTTGTACTGTAGGGGCCGAATAATGCTTTAAGCATTAGTATTTGATAACATCTTAGTAGAGTACGTAAATAGTTTTCTCAAAAAGGTTTTTCGTCATACGTAAGTAAGATCTTTTTATATTCCTTAAAAAATTTATTTCTGCATATATCCTGTTTTACATGTTATTTATGTTTCCATTATAATTAGTCATATTAATTGTGTTCATTGGCAACAACATTTAAGCCTGGGCTTTCTAGTTAGACCTCGAATGAGCTATGGTGGGATGGCTACACAATATATCTACCAGTTAGATGCTCAAGGAATTGGTCATGGGGCTAGAATTTAACCAAGCCATGATGTTGTTTGTTTAAGTTTCATTTCCGTATGGAGGGTGTAAGATACACTATAGGCACCTTAATGCTTTTTTTCTTCTTACATCAACGTGGAAGATGGATGATTATAGACTACTTTTTGTTGATTAAAATTTGCAAAGGACAAAAAAAAGGGGTGATCCATTGAGCAGATGAATGCATTTCTATGTCATGTCAAATATGCACCATCTTCAATATTGAAACACTATTACCTTTATTGTGTCCTTGTTCCGAAAATCCTGCCATTTTATTTTTTCTTGGTCTTCTTGTTCTACACTTGGGATCCCAAAACAGGGCTTTTTTTGACAAGACAAAAGGGGTTAGAATGCAAAATATGCAGATAGGCTGCTAGCAGAGAGGAATTAGTCTAGCCTCAGCTGTGATATTGACGTTATTGTTTCTGCGAGAGTAAGTGGATTCATAGTTTGTATTTTATAAATGTCATATAAGATCTGTCAATATTTTATGGTTGTGTATGAGTCTGCACATTTTGTCTTTAATTGTTTTGCAGAATAGAACTAGACCTTCCAGTAGAACAATAGAAGGCCTTTTTTCTCTTTTCAAAATGGACTATTCATTGTGTTCAGATGTGCATCGTTGAAGTGCATCTTAATCTTGCACCACCTTCTTGTTCTCCCTCTCGGCTTTGGTTATTGTTTTGCCTGGTGCATCAGCTTTATTGGTATTCAGCAATTGGTTTGGTGTTGTTGTAATCCAATTCTCTTTTCTTTCAGTTATATAATTTTGAGGATAAAGGTGGCCGTCATGTTGTCTTAAGGCCTGAAATCACACCTTCCTTGGCACGGCTTGTAATGAAGCTGGGGTATCAACACAATAATTTATCTCTATCTACAGTATGGATGAAATGCATATATTTACTCAACTATGGATAATTTCACCCCTTTATTTCTTATTAGTGTTCCATTTTTTGGGTTGTTCTTTGCTTCTCTTCAGAAAATCTCTCTCCCTTCCACTGAAGTGGTGTACTATAGGACAATGTTGGCGGTACGAGAGAATGACCAGAGGAAGACGACGGGAGCATTACCAGTGGAATATGGACATAATTGGTGTGTCAAAAGTTCGGGTATGTCTAAAGTTCATCTTTGTGCGATGCATTTCTTTATTAAAGTATCAAGATTTGAGTTTAACAGGAAATTGTTTACGTATCAAGTTTCTGGATCGAATCTTAAACAAGATATAAACAACAGACAATAATCCAATGGTTTAACAAGCATTATAGCAATAGCAATGTGGTGCATCTTCATGCTTCAGTAAATGTCACCAAATGGGATAGGCATAATGTGTCACTTTCAGCATGTTTTCAACTTTCTGTTAAGTGGTCTGAATAGATTTTAGTAAGTAGGACTGTCAACAGAATGCTGGAAATTCACTTCCATTTTACCGAGTTACCTGAGTTGGTGCAGGATATTGAAATATATTTGTTGAGATTAGGGAGAGAATGTAAAATTATTATCGATAATTAAGGTCATTACATATATATAGGGTTGTTTCCTTATACGGATATCTATATAATACATACTCATATAAGAGATATCTACAACACTAACACTCCTCCTCAAGTTGAAGTATAGATATTAATCATGTCTAGCTTATTATATTCAAATATCCTAACACTCAGTCCCTTTGTAAAGATTTCTACTGATTGAGTATATGGGATGTGAATAACACCTTTTATTACCAAGTCATATACATATGACAATTTACCTCAATATGTTTAGTACTTTCATGGAATGTAGAATTATTTGCAATGAAGATCACAACTAGATTGTTGCAATACATAGCTATGGATGTCGTCATAGGGAAATTAAGAACTGACAGGAAGGATATGAGCAAAACCATTTTACAAGTAGTCTATGTTATGAAGTGAGACTTTACTTTCGTGTTGGATCTGGATACAATATTTTACCTTTTGCTTCGTTAAGTTACAAGATTTCTGCTTACGTAGGTACTATAGTCTGATGTAGATTTTCTATCATTCCTGTCTTCTACACAATCGGAGTCTGAATACGCCTTAACATCTAAGTGACCATATTCCTTATAGATTAGGCCTCGCCCATGTGTGTCTTTAATGTATGCAAGTACATGCAAGTCATCTTGTTAATATATCTCTTTAGGTTCATGCATGAATTGACTGAAAAGTTCAACTGCATATGAAATATCTGGACATGTCACTGTCAAATATATTAACTTCCAAATTAGTTGTCTATATTTGTCAGCATCCTCATATACACTTGTAGAATCATCTCAGAAAGCTAGTGTTTGGTCAATAGGAGTATTTTTTGGTTTACATCCTGTGAGACCTGCATCTTGGAGAAGATTAAGAGCATATTTTCTCCGTGACAGTATTATTTTTCCTTTGACATAAGTAAACTCAATTCCTAGGAAATACTTAGGACATCTCATATCCTTAGTAGTGAAATGTTATTGTAGATACTGTTTGATTTCTATGCTTGTAGTATCGATCCTTGTAAGAACGATATCATCAACATATACTGCTAATAACACATAGTCATTGGTGTTTTTCTTAATGAACATCGAATGATTTACAATACATCTCGTAAAGTTAAAACTCGTCACGATCCTGTTAAATTTATCAAACCAAGCTCTCAGACTTCGCTTGAGACCATATATCGTCTTTTTGAGACGTCACATACTGTTCTCCAATTGAGTAATGTATCTTGGAGGTTGCTCAATGTAAACTTATTTTGGCTGATCACTGTATAGGAAGGCATTCTTCATGTATTGTTGATGTAGGTTTCATGACTTATTGATAGCAGCAAATAAGATCACTTGTATGGAATTAAACCGAGTCATTGGGAAAAAAAGTCTCTTCATAATCAATGTCATATGATTGTATAAAGTCACGGACTATTAACTGTGCTTTGTATCTGTTCATTATTCCATCAGGCTTGTATTTGATAGTGAATATTTATCGACAACCAACTATGTTGGTTCTTTCAGGTCGAGCAACCAAATCTCATGTACTACGAGAGAGTAATGCGTATATTTTCTCGTCCATGGTTGCTTTTCAATTTAGAGGAAGCAACGTGTCTTGATAGTTTTTGGGTATAGACTCTGAGGATATGGCTAAGGCAAACTGATGGAAAGATGGATGAAGGTAATCATACATAACAAATGTAGAAATAGGATAGGCAATGGAAAAATGGGTACCTTTACATAGGGCAATTGGCATATCAAGGTCTTTAAGTGGATGATCTGTAGAGGAGAGTGCTCAATTGGAGTTGACGAATGTGTGTTATGTTGTTGATGATGTACTTGTAGTGGAACGGTATATTTTCTTGCAAAACTCCTTGTTGATCACCCTCCTATAAGCACAATTTCAACAAGCAAAGGAATAGTAATAGTAGTATGAGTATCAGGTGGATCCGTGGAATCAATGTAAGATTTAGACTCCCAAAAAGTGACATTTGCAAATACAAACTAATGACGACTAGGAAGGTGATAGTGTTAGTATTCCTTTTGAGTTCTAGAGTATTTCATTGTTGGAGGTAGAAATAAGGGAAAATAAGAGATATTTTTATTACTCATGTGTGTACATATATATATATATATATATCGGAGATTAGATACCCAAGACATAAATAGATATCCAATAACCTATATAACCATCAAGACTTAATTACACATGTATTATATCTCTAACACTCTCCCTTAAGCTGGAGCATATATATCAATCATGCTCAACTTGTTACATAAAGACTTGAACATTCCAACACTAAGATCTTTGGTGAAAATGTCTGTTATTTGCTCAGAAGATTGAGTGTAAGGTGTAGAAATAACTTTCTTCATCACTAGATCTCTCACATAGTGACAATCAACCTTAATGTGCTTCATGCACTTATGGAAGATTAGATTATTTGCAATGAATATTGTAGTCTGGTTATTACACCGTATGGACATGGGGCTCAACATCAAACCCAAGCTGCTCCAAGAGTGACTTGATCTACACCATCTTGCAAGTAGTCTTGGCCATGGATCCATACTTTGCCTAAGTATTAGACTTTGACACTATATTCTGCTTCTTGCTTCGTCATGTGACAAGATTACCATCGACATAAGTACAAAAGTCAGATGTAGATTTCCTGTTTCCACGATCTCCTACATAACTTGTGTCAAAATAAGCAGTGATCTTTGTGTGACCATTCTTTTTGTATACTAGACCCTTGCATGGAGTCCCTTTAACATAAGACAAAACATATAGGGCTCCCGTCTGGTGTACTTTCCTTGGCTCATGTATGAACTGGCTCAATAGACTGACTGCATATGAGATATCAGGCCGAATCACAGTCGAATAAATGAGCTTTCCGATCAACCATTTGTACTGATTAGGATTCTCTAATAAGTTTGAACTGGTACCCCAGAATGTCAGTGTCTGTTTAATTAGAGTACTCTCTGGTTTACATCCCAGAAGGTCTATTTCATGTAGAAGATTTAGGACATACTTCCTCTGTGACGGTGTTATCCTTTCAGTTGCATAGGCAAACTCAATCCTAAGAAAGTAGCGTGGCTTCCCTATATCCTTTGTGACAAAATGGGTTTAGAGATGTTGTTTGATGTCTGCAATGTCCTTCACATCACTGCTTGTCACTAATATATTATCAACATACACTGCTAGAATAATGCATCCACACGTAGTCCTGTAGAAAACTGAGTGGTCAACAGTGCACATTTGGAATCCTTTAGTTAGAATCACCTGACTGAACTTCTCAAACAATGCTTGAGGATTCTGTTTGAGGTCATAACTTGCTTTCTTTAGTCTGCATACACAATCCTCTCTCTGAGCAACATAACCTGGAGATTGCTCCATGAGTACTGACTCGGTCAGATCTCCATGTAAGAAAGCATTCTTGACGTCTTATTGGCACAACTCCCAGAAATTGTTAAGAGTTAGAGATAAAATAATCCTGATGGAATTGAGACGAGTGATAGGAGAAAAGGTCTTTGCATAGTCGATGTCATAAGTCTGAGTGAAGTCTCGAGTAATCAATCTGACTGTGTATCTGTTAATGCTATCATCTGCTTTATATTTGATAGTGTAGACTTATTTGCAAGTGATTATTGTATCCCCAACAGTGTGGGTCATCAACTCTCAAGTCTTATGGCTCATCAATGCAGCTATCTCCTCATTTATAGCAGCCTTCCAGCAAGGAAGGTACAATCCCTCTTAATGATTCTTGGGAATGTACTTAGAAGAAAGAGATAAGACAAAACTACGAAAACGAGGATGAAAAGAATCATAAGAAATAAAATGTGAAGTGTGATGAGTAGTGGAAGAACGAGTATCTTTTCTAAGAGCAATCAGAAGATCTAAAGGATTGAGAAGCGTATTTGCATCTGCAGAGGAGACAGGTTCAGTTGTGATAGGCTCTGGTAGATGTTGGCAGTGCCGATAGACCTGTAAGGGACGAGAGTTTGTTTGTTTCACAATAAAACAGAAGATAAGGGAGTCGACATCCTGTAGCTCAACAACAGAAGATATGGGAACAAACATAGTAGAGGAAGGGGTGTCATCAGAGTAACGTAAAGATTCAAAGAACGTAACATTAGCAGAGACAAAATATCGCTGAGTAGGATAATGAAAACAATGATAGCCTCTCTGAATTTTAGAATACTCGATAAAAATATATTTGATGGACCTTAGAGACAATTTATCAAGTCTAGGAGAGAGATCCTAAACAAAGGCCACCTAGCTAAAAACTCTAGGAGTTAAACTGAACAGACTCGAGTCGGGTTCTTGACGTCGAAGAGGAATCTCACCCCCTAGAGAAGCAGACGATATTCCTATTAATGAGATAGATAGCAGTGAGAATAGCATTAGGCCACAAATGTTTTGGGATATACATATGAACCATGAGGGTATGAGTAACATGTAAAATGTGTCTATGCTTTCGTTCTGCATTCTTATTTTATTGTGAGGTGTGAGGATACGAAGTTTAATGTATGATTCCTAGTGAAGCACTGTATGATGCAATCCTAGACTAGACAAACTCAATGGCATTGTCAGTATGTAAATATTTTGGAATAATATCAAATTGATTTTTTATTTCTACCAAAAAAGTTTTGAGTATATTATGAATATGACCAGGATCTTTGAGCAAATAAATAAAAGACATCAAAAAATCATCAATAAAGATTATATAATATCTATGACTCGACATTGATGGAATCCTGGCAGGATTTCAGACATCACAATGGATTAACGCAAACATTGTAGGACTCGATACAAAACGCAAATGTTTAAACGAAGCATGGTGGTGCTTACCTAATTGACCTAACTCACAATTAAAATGCGAGACGGAACACCATAATAAGGCCTATTGAAGCTTATAGTGAGATGAGTGACTTAATCAATAGTGTCACAGGGACGACGACTCAGATGTGGATGCTACAAACACTAGTCCTCGAGGTGTATCATCATCAACAAGCAGGTACACACTTCATTCCCTTGCTCACGGTCCAAATTAATCATCATTTTTGTCTGCAAATTCTGAAAGGTACAGTGAAAAAGAAAGAAGGTGACATAATAACGTAATTGTTTGATAATTGTACTAATTAACAAGAAGTTAACAAGAAATTTTGACACAAAAAGGATATTTTTAAGAGACAATTGTGAAGAGACTTGCACAATCCTTTCATTTGAGACAAGACAAGTTGGACTATCAACAATTACCACAAATCGAATTTTAGATAGTTAGGATAAACAAGTAAATAAACTTCGTGTACCTGACATGTTTAAGGAGGCTTCTGAATCAATAATTTAGGAAGTATCCCTCATGTAAGGAGAGCACTAGCTCTGGGTCGGCTCAGCCTGGTCCAAAAAAATTTAGGCCCGATTTTGTGGACGGGCGGGGTCGTAGATAAAACTCCCCAACCTGACATGGGGCGGCCCGGGTTGGTCCATATATTTTTAAATTAAAAAAATATTTATTATTAAATAATTAATATATAAATTAAAAACTTGAAAAGATATTCAACATTTTACATTAACAATTAAATTAAAAAAATATATTTATTATTAAATAAATGATGAAATTTACATTTTACATTAATATCCTAAATACATAAAAAAAACTTGAAATTTACATTTTTACATTTACATCAGATATTATGATATTCAACAATTTACATTTTTACATTTACAAATTACAATTATTACATTAATATATATTAAAAATTATACAAAAGAAATTTATTCATATTTTTTAATCTGTAGCAGAAGTTCCCGTTCCTGTTGAAGTTGTTGTCTCTTCGTCTTTTGATTCGTTGTTTAAGTTTAAATTTTGTAAACGATCAATTATATCATTCCAATCTTTCGAGTAGACAGAGGCTTCTACAGATTTTTTCTGATAATTTGCATCTTCTATCACTTAAAACTCTTTTTCCTGTAGAAAATGCGGACTCCGACGCCACAGTAGACGCCGGAATCGTCAGTAAATCTTTAGCCATCCTAGAAACTATAAGAAACCTAACAGCAATACTAGACCACCACTTTAATATATCTAAGTTATCTATTACAATATCACTAAATGTAAACTCACATTCTAAATAATTTTCTAATTCATTATTAGTTGTTGATTTTACATATTTTTCTTTTTTATTATTTAATCTACTCCAAAATGAATTACTACTACTACTTCTTTGTGATCCTATAAAACTAGATGTATGTACACTAGAACTACTTTCACCATAATTGTTAATATATTCTTCAAATAATGCATATAAGGTTTCCTTAATACTATTATTATATCCATCTATTTTTTCATTTTGATTCATATTACTAAAAATATCATTTATAAGTACCATGCAATTAACTAATCTATGTCTAGAATGCATGATTAAAGCTAAATATGACCACATTGGAGTCTCATCCCAATAACTATTATATTTTTCTTCCATCATTTTAATAATATATTCAAATTGTGGAAATTATATATATTGTCGAAAAGTATTTGTAATATTAAATAAATTAACTAAAACTAAACAACTAGTAGGATAATATTGACTAGATAATTGATTAGTTGCAGTATAAAATGGTTCTAAGAATGTATGACTTACATTAGCATTATTCTAATCTTCTTCATTTAGTAAATAAATAGTTCTTGAATTATAATGTGTTGTAATTACATTACTATAAGATAAACATGAAGTTAACATATTATATGTTGAATATCTAATTTAAATTTTTTAGATTTTATACATTGTTCTGCATATAAATATCTAAATTCTTGAAATCTTTTACCCGATGTTTGAATAAATAATATAGCTGCTCTTATATTTTCTATATAAGGTCAAATGCAATGTATACATTCTTGTATAATTAAATTTAAAATGTGACAACAACACCTACAATGAAATAAGTCACCATTTAATATAAGTTTTAAATTTCTTTGTAATATTCCTACTACAACATTATTATTAGAAGCATTATCAAAAGATATTGTATTAATTTTATTATATATTTTAAATTCTTTACTAATATCTTCTATAATATTTGCTAAGACTTTGCCAGTGTGTGGATGATCAAAAAGTCTAAAAGCAATTAATATTTTTTGTAAATTCCATTTCTATATCTATCGAATGTGTTGTTAAACATAAATAAGGAAAATTATTTGGATCTATCCAAACATCACAATTTAATGATATTTTATATAATAAACTAAAAACATTCCAATTAAAATTTCTTTATCTTCTTTAAATATTTTATAAATTATATTTTTAGTAGTATTCCTAGAATGACCTTTAAATTATGGGTTTAAATAATGTTGTACACAACTTTCAAATCTTTTATTTTTAGAAAAATTAAAAGGTTGTTCATCGTGTACTATAAATTTTGTTACACCATATTTTACTTCTTCTGTATTATATTTCCAATTAACTATTCCACTAGAACCAACATGTAATTTAGATTGTCTTAAGTCTGTATTATCATCTTTATTATGGGCAGCGATACATTTTGTTAAGTGTCTAGCAATATGACCTACACCTTCACCCTTAGGACAAGTATATCCTGAACCACAATATTTACAATAACATTTATTTTCATTTATAGGATATAAGGTTACATGTTCCCCAATCCATGAGCTTTGTTTACTAGATTTTTTAGTTACTGTAGATTGTGTTTGTGGGGTTATTGTGGTTTGGGGTTCCTGTGAATCTTCAGTAGGATTATATTCAGGGTTAGAGATATAATCATGACTTTCTATATTAAAAGGCTAATCCATTTTTAAGGCTAAAAAAATATATAATAAAAAAAACTTTAACCAAAAAAACCAAAACCTAAAAATAGAGGGATTAGAAGTAAAGAAATAGGAAGGATTAGAAGTAAAGAAATTTATGGACGTCTACCGCCTAGACGGTTAGAGCTGGTGACCAGAGTTTGATGAAGAATGAAGATCGGAGCCAAACTTGTATTCCACAAGGAAGAAGAGCTGAGAAATTAAGAGTGTAGTGTGTAGTGTAGAGAGATTGAGAATTGAGAATTGAGAAGGAAAGGAGTTGTGAAAAAATGAGAAGAATGAGATGATATTTATAGAAAGAAAAAGAGAGTTTTTTGATTTAAAAAAAAAAACGGTTGCAAGAACGTTGTAAAGCAACGTTCAGCAACTGCGAACGTTGCAGCAACGTTCATTTTTTTTATTTTTTATTTATTTAAAACCGGGCTTGTCCAACCCGGCCTGCTTAACCGGTCGTTCATGGGCCTACTTAACAGGCCCAATGGGCCCAGGCCCGTAATGGGCCGGGCTGGCCCGGGCAGGTCGGATTTTTTGTCGGGTCGGGTTCGTCTAGGCCAATTAACGGGCCAGGTCGTTCCAGGTCGGGCCGACCCGACCTAGTTTACACCTCTAGCACTAGTACTTAAGGAGGTAGCTTGAGTAGCAGTAGCAGTAGAGTCAGTGATCTTTAGTCGTTGGAGTTGCTTATAGTCAGCCTGAGACATGGTGAAGGTTTGCTTGTCGCTGGTTGAGGCCACGGGTGAAGACTCTGTAGTGACATGTGCTGTTTGTGGTCTACCAATTAGATTTCAACATTTGTCTACTTGATGTCCCAACCGTCCACAGTGTGTGCATTTTGGACATCTACTTCCGTTAGATCGACTATGACCACCACCTCGAGAACCACCACGACCACGTCCTCTAGTAACAGTCATGTTGAAGACTCTGGAGCTGAAGTAGAGGTGCCTGTAGAGATTCGTAATGCCTTTGAGAATGCATTTTGTAAGTTTATAACATTGTCTGCATCCAAAATTTTCCCACGAATCTGTGAAATTCAGGCTGAAGAGATAAATGGCCATTGTAAGCTTTTCACGATGCTTCTTTATTTGGCTGACATAGTCGATAAGAGGTTGATATATCTCGAGCTCATTAAATAATGCATGTAAGTGTGTGAAGTGCACTTGTACAAAATCGATCTCCTTGACGAACGGTGAATAATTGCTCATAAATTTCGAAAGCTTGGGAGATGTTCTTCTTATGCTCATAAATGAGTCTGCATATATTCCAAATTTTCTTGGTTGGCCTTAATAACATAATACCACGTGCAATAATAGGTTTCATATTGTTTCCGAGCCATGTAACAATAGCTACGTCATCCACACACCAATCGTCATATGTCGCATCTTTTCTATCCAGAGGAGAATGTGTGAGATGTTTCAACTTTCGATGTATGGTGATGACGGTTTCAAAATTTTGTGGCCAGAGAATATAGTTTTAACCATTTAATTTTTCAGAGGTGTCACTAAGATGCTTAATCAACGATTCTTGAGAGGTCATACTAGATGTAAATGAAAAATAACAGGTATATGGTATGAAAGAATAGCAAATATTTGAACCAGACTGCTCACTAACATGTGTGGATATGACGTCTTCACACACAACGGAGATCGGAGACAAGAGGTGGCCTAAAACGTGGCCTAAGATGCTCGATTACGGCATACGAGAGGCTTGACTGCACGAAAACTTGGACTAGAATGGGCTGGAGGACTCATCGGTGGTTGGACATGCGCCGTTGAGGGCCGATAGTGTCGGTGGACGGCCTAGATAGGCCTGTTGTGGCCACCGGTAGGCCTAAAAGACCCTGTTGTGGCCGGCGGCTTTGCAGGAAGGGTCAGTCGGTGATGCTAGACGCGTCGGAGTGGGTTGCCGACTGTGCTGGAGGCGGATGTAGCATGGGCGGGTAACGGTGCTGAAGGGCGATGGTTGGAGATAGGTTGCCAGTGGTAGGTAGGGTGGCTGGCAACTAAGTTGAGTGTCCTAGGATTTTATCTGTGCTCTGGTGTTATGTTGGAGGTATAAATTAAGAAAAAGAAGAGATATCTTTATTATTCATGTGCACACACACACACACAAGATATAAACAGATATCTAGTAATCCATATAACCATAAAGACTTAACTACACATGTATTATGTCTCTAACATTCACAAACATACACTCAAGGGATCAAGGAACCAATTTATCTAAACTTAGACTAAGATTTTGAACATATACAATACACCCAAAAATCTTTGATGGAAGACAAAATAATTCTTTCTCAGGACACAAATGTCTAAGTGGGATCTCATCACCAAGAAGTGCAAAGGGAATTTTATTAATGAGATGAGTAGTAGTGAGCATAACATTAGACTAGAAATATTTTGGAACATTCATTTACAATAAGATGGTGTGAGTGACGTCAAGTATATGTTGATGTTTGCGTTTTGCTACATCATTTTGCTGATAGGTATGTGGATATGTGGTATGATGAAGTAATCCTAATGATGCACAATAATTTTGGACTTCTGCTTGAACAAATTCAAAATATTTCTATCAGAAGGGAAATGGGTTCTATATTACTTTGTTAGAGTAATATAGTGACAAATATAAGCATACAGAAGAAGAGAAGAAGAACAATGACACCAGATTTACGTGGTTCACTCCAATACGGAGCTACGTCCATGGGCAGCAGCTGATCTAGCACTTTTATTATCAGATTTCAGGAATACAGATGGTGGAGGTAGTGGAAGAACAACAACACAAATTTCAGAATGTTGTTTTCACGCTTATACCTTCACAAAAACAAGCCACCTGTTGACGCGTCTTCTTCCTCCCGACTGCGCGAGGGCTACCGCTGCGTAGCTCCTGCAACCGCCAGTCGACACGTCGTTTCGCCTGCTGAAGCTAAAAGGAAGGGTCGTCGGTTACAACCGCTCCTTCCTGCACCGTCCGTTTCTCCTCCGAAGGCGTTATTCCTCTCCCGCATCTAAAGGTCGTCCGTCCCTGCCCGTGCGTTTCTCCCATGGAAGCTCTGCGGTCTTCTGTTGCTGGAGAATCTGAGCTCACGGAATGCTCAGAAGCTCACACGTTGAGAGAGGAGGCTGAACGTCTCTACTGAACGGACGACTGTTTCGTCTATTTTGGTTTTCGGCGAGTTACACAGGCTCGTAACTCTCCTGTGTTTAAACCATTGTTTTAATGATGATTATTCACCAAACCTGGGTGGTTCTAGTATAAATAGGTGGCTTGTTTTTGTGAAGGAATAAGGGTGAAAACAACATTCTGAAATTTGTGTTGTTGTTCTTCCACCACCTCCACCATCTGTATTCCTGAAATCTGATAATAAAAGTGCTAGATTAGCTGCTGCCCGTGGACGTAGCTCCGTATTGGAGTGAACCACGTAAATCTGGTGTCATTGTTCTTCTTCTCTTCTTCTGTATGCTTATATTTGTCACT
>JAMKQA010040147.1:0-12324 GCA_024699735.1 Posidonia australis | reverse complement strand
CCTACGGAAGATATGATTGCTGATCCTTTGACAAAAGGAATTCCAGCGGGAAGATTCATTAAGTTCGTGAACTTAATGGGATTAAGGAACATTTCCATAGATGATGGAAAAGAAGAACATTCTCATGAATAGTGGGAGTGGAAAATTAAAATTTAAAATATACACTTCACGAATAGTAGAAGTGGAAATAAAACATCTCTGTGTATGGAACTTGTGCATGGTCTTCATGACCAAGTGGAAGATGTGAGTAATGGTCATTGAAGACCATTTCAAATGAAGGGTGAAACGAACAACCGTTTTTACCCATTCATGGCCGGATTAACTCCGACGGGTACCAAGCTTTTATGGCCAAAAATGAAACGACTAAGGGGAACCGTTGGAGGAGGGGCGGAGGGGGTGGTCGAGGTCCCCTATAAATAGAGGAGAAGACAAAGGAAAAGATACAGGAAACTTACAGTGATCTTCTCCTGCTTGACCATCGCCGGAGCCCCAACCGCTCGACGTCGGAACACTTTGTTCAGTCGTCTCTTTTCCTTCGTAGATGTCTCCTATGTTGTGCATGCATGTTCATGAAGGTTAACTGTTAGAACAATCTTTTATCATGTACTTAATTTACTTCATACCAGCATTCTGATTTGATTGAGTAGATATAGGTATGCACTATTGATTCTAAGTTCAAGTGTCATTTAATGTCTGAGTTTTGGACTATACAAAAAATACTAGGAGCATATAATATGAGCATACTTATCTTGCAGCATCTACTGAAACGTGATAAGATTGAAAAGCGCGTACCATCTTTTTCATAAAATTGACCATGTACTTGTTATTGTCCTACACATAATTAATAATAATTTTTAACAATAAAATATGAAGAATGCAATATAAATATATTAACAATGAATATCTTTAATATGACTGTCTCATTTTGCAACATGGTCACTTTAGGAATTCGATCATGTAGAAACCTCCCACTGTGAGGTGTAGCAGCACCAACATCAACTACACAAACCCTATCAAACTTTTGAGGATCCAAAACTTATGTAATTGCGACATCTTCTATCTCATTCAAGTCTCATGAAGAAGTTTCACTTTGTTGAATCAAGATTGTTTCATTTATTTTGGTCTGTATGAAAATATATTCAATTTAAAACTATAATACTAAGTTAGTACAACTATATTCTATAGTTATGCAATTTTATACTGACAATGATCTCATTATTACGATAATCGAATTTGAGGATATAAGCTTGACTCAACATTTCCAATTTTACAGGACTATGTCCCTTTTCTTTTCTTTAGAAACATAATAAAAAAGAGAAAATATAATAAGACAGGTGAATATCCATTGCAATAAATAAATGAGTATATTATTCAAATTGAAATAAATAACATACCATTTCTTAATGAAGTTTAGCAAAGGAACTCGACTCAATGTAATGATTTATTTTCTTTTTCTTCCGATTCATGCTATTCAATTGAGATATTCTCCGCAATAAAAAAGGAAGAGAATATACTAAATAACATGACAAAGAAATATATTTATGAATGATGCTAATTTATGAATGCACTGTTATTTTAACCACCACCATAAAAATATAACTTTTCAAATATTTACTTTCTTTCTTATGTTATTAATAGCTTCCATTATTCATTTGCTTTGATTCTGCATGCTGTGTATATCATTTTCGTTGTATTTTCATTCATAGCCTTTCAACACATTGCCACCCATCAAACGGTTGGCTACTGCTTAACACTATCTGAAATCTTTTAGTGAAAAGTTTGCAAAACGGCAAAATGCGGTAGAGGGTCAATGGATTCTTGGAAACTGTGATAAATAAAACTGTAATATAAGACGAAATGGTTATACAGGTTTCTTAGGAAGCAAATTTTGACATCAGCCAAGATTGTAAATTCCCAAAAAATACATATTGAAAGAATTGTAAGATTAATACAGTTACTCTTACACTATTTTCATTGTTGCTGTTGGGAACTAAATAAAAACATTAGGCAAGTGAAAGGTTACATTTCATAAACTAAAATAAGAACTGCAATTGTGTCGACGAAGCCTCAAATGATCTCTCAGAAATTACTGAACTAACTGGAATTTCTGAATGGTGTATTCAATAACCATTTCAGATTTTTGTTTGATCTGCAGATTGTGCTAACAAACACCATCCAAGTGTCTAAAGTCTTCAACATTCTTAAGAGACGACCACATCATAAATTTTAGCCAAACCTTTTCTGTGATATTGCAGAGTATAATGATAGCATCTTACAATCTATTATTTGGGACACTACTCATGGATGACTTCAGTGCTGGTACCAGGCTTCTAAACTGAAGTGTATGTACTGACTCATGGATGACTTCAAAGGTTGTACTAAGGTTCTAGTTTAAAAATGTATCTTTAAAAGTATTATAAACTATTTTGTAATTAACTTCTATTTTGTAATCGAAGACTCCTTCCCACTTCCCACACCTAAGGTGTTGTTGAAGACCAGCTGTTGTTAAACATTGACTACGTTTTAGTAAATTTCTCAATGAGTACAGGAACTACACTGATATAGGAGAAAACAGATTAACCTCATGCTTCGGTGTGCTCTATTCAGTCTCGATGTATCATCCTCTTCTTAATGGTGTCAAAAGACTTATAACACTTATTCTTCAAGTAAGTCTTTCAATCTATTCATCTGAAATTGAGGATTTGAAAGCAATAATTGCAAGTATTTTCATGTCTATTAAGATCAAATTGAGTATGTATAAGAAAAATATAAGATCAATTAGGCTAGTCAAATTAATAAGAAATTATACAATATTAAAGTACAATATAAATATTTTACCATAAGAAAATGCTATATGTCCTCGAATACTAAGTGATCTATGTATACCAACTTCTTGTCAATAAGTCATAACTCTTCTTACTTTACAAAACTAGTAAGGTGTCTATTCAGTTGTTTTCCACCCTCTCTTATGAGACAATCATATCTATCCTACTCTACCTTATAGCACTTTCTATCTGGTGGCCCTACAAAGTTATCCTTAGCACGTGTTTTTTCTTTACTATCCTTAAAAGACGCCCTCCTAATCTCATCCACTCCATTAAGAAGTGACTCAAACTCAACAGGGCAGTCAACAAAATGGGCAGGGCTTTCAGTTACAGGTATTTGAGGTGATGTAAGGTTGGTGGATATAGGAATTTGGTGTGGTGTAGGGTTGGTGGACACAGATAATTGGGATAGTATAGAGTTAGTGATTTTAGACCTTATAGTGGTCGTGTTTATGTTGTTTTTAGGCCATGCTTGTAGGTCCTTCAGTGAAGTGAATTTTCTAGGAGTCATAGCAAAGAACTTGTTCAAACAATAGAAAAAACATGTTAGTACTGATATTTAGAGAGAATTTCGAGACTATAAGTACTAATATTTAAAAAATGACATACAAATGTTTGTCAGCTACTTGTTTTTAATATGAAATGCATTGTAATTAGAAGCACTTAAGTAGTTTTGATCCTTTTCGACTCTACTATGAAATGCATTGTAATTAGAAGCACATTATGCATTGTAAAACTTAACAAAGAAAATGGTCAGCTACTTTATACGTATCACCTTACACATTTGACATTGATCAATATCTAAGTTACATAGCTCTGAAATATCATCTATAAGCTTGACTTGTTTTAAAAACAAAACTAGATGCTAGGTCCTTTCTTCAATTTGGTCATAAACCTTTTTCACTCAAGTGGGTTGAAGTCAACCATTATCTTTAAAAAAAAAACTAGATACCAGGTTAGTACTAATATTTAAAAAATGGCATACAAATGCTTGTCAGCTACTTATTCTTACACTGGATCATAGAAAATGGCATACATATACTAGGTTAGTATTAATAAGAGGGCAAATACCATATAACACTGTAAAGGCATATAATACGGCATATAACTTGCTACCCTCTTCTTGTTCTTATTTCTACTCACCAAACTCTTCCCTTCATAAAGATTGAGATTATATGGATCATAGAAATTCTTTAAATGTTTTTTCAATACAATGTGTCAATCAGAATCAATTGAATCTTCAACATAAAAGCACTGCTCAGCTTGAGAAACAAGTATGAAAGGATCGTCTTTATATCGATTTCGTTTAATATTTACACAATTGAATCTAAGTCTATCTTTTTTAAATCCATTTGATGTATATTCATCAAACCATTTGCATTTGAACAAAACCACATTAAAAGATGGTTCATAATGTAACTTCAAAGCATCTTCCAAGATCTCGTAGTAAGTGACACTATCAGACACAGGATTTCTATCTCTAGAACTAGTATAACTTAAAGTTTGTACGCTTAACATAACACCACTATTTTGAGTTTTACGTCTAGACTCTAACTCTCTAGTATGAAATCGACATCCATTTAAAGAATATCCATCATATGAAGTCACTTTATTACTAAGGCCTCATGCAAGTCACTTAAGATCTTCTGATATATCCTCTTCTCCTTATAAACGTAACTGCCTTACCTACAACAAAAATAAGTAATTGTTAAATTTGATTAATTTTGTTTTGATATGACTACATAACTCTAAAGAATTTATTACACTTACAGAGATTTAGTATAATGTTTACTTTCAAGCGACCAAGTAGATATCCTTGGTTCTTTTTCTTGAATCTCTGCTATGTGCAGATGTCTATATTGATCCACTGCCGCTAAGTTAAAAATGATATATCGTTGTGTTTTTTCTAATATTACACTATCTTCGTGACGTACTTTTTCCCTTCCAATGTGTACATTATCATTAATGCGTTCCTCCCTAGTTAACATTGTCTCTACTCCATTCAAATAATGTGAGCAAAATGTCAAATACTCATCGCCCAAATATCCTTCTGTAATTGATCCTTTAGTTCGTCGACATCTATTGCAAATATATCGTTTCAGAGTAAAAAAATACTCGAGAGTTGAGCATTCAAAATTTTAGAATATTATATATGAAATATAAACGAAATTTACCACTTGTTAACAATATTTTAATATAACAAACTTCTCTATTGGGTACATCCAATGATATTGAACTAGACCAGTAAGTCTTGCCTTAGTTGCTAGATAAATAAGCAAATGCATAATAATAGTAAAAAATAAAGGTAGGAAAAAACACTCCATTTGACATAATATGTGTGCAATACAGAATTCTAACTGTTTAAATTCCATTACATTTATCACTTTAGAACATAATTGCTGACAAAATCCGCATAACTACACTAAAATTGAACAAACATCCGGATAAATTGACTTTCTCATTGCAACTAGTAGAAGCTATTGCATAAAAATATGACAATTATGACTCTAGAGTCCAGATAATTTCTTTTCTTTCATTTGAACACAATAGAAAATATTAAACAAGTATCCATCACGAACCTTTAAAGCATACAAGACCTGACATAATGTTTCCTTCTCTTCATTAGACAGTGTGTAAGATATTAGTGGTATATACATTTGGCCTCCATCACGTTTCTCAAGATAAAGATCCTTTCGGATGTCCATTTCCACCAAATCAATGTGAGCTTGTATGTTATCCTTAGATTTCTTGTCAATATTCAATAAAGTACTTGTCGTATACATTTTTTTCTATATGCATAACATCAAAATTATGTCTCACCAATAAGGACTTCCAATAAGGGAGACAAAAGAAAATGTTGATTTTTTTCCAAGCATAAGGTAAACTATTTTCTTCCTCAATTCCATCATATTGTCTCTTACAACCACCTCCTTTAACAGTAGTTACTGGTTTTCCGAAAATTATGTTTTGAAATCGCTCATATTGCTCCAATATATCATGCCTAGACAACATCTATGGCTTTACTCTCCATTCCTGTGTGTTATCAAATTTTTTCTTGTCACAACGATAATAATGAGTTGGATTTAAAAATCAACGATAAAATATATAGATTTCTTTCCTCGAATGCTTCAAACGATGGTATAATGTATCCTTATTACAACAAGAACAAGCTAGCTTTCCTTTAGTACTCCAACCAAACAAATTCGTGTATGCAAGAAAGTCATTTATTGTCTATAGAACCGCTGCATGCATCTAAAAATTAAATTTTGTAGATGCATCGTAAGTTTTAACACCATCTTACCATAATATCATCAACTTATCAATCAACGACTCGAAGTAAACATCAATGTCATTGTCTGATGCTATAGGACTAGGAATCAACAAAGACATTATAAAATGTAGTTGTTTCATACACAACCATGGTGAAAGATTGTATGGCATAAGAATGACAGGTCATGTACTATGAAATGCTCATAGTGCCAAATGGATTAAAGCCATCACTTGCTAAACCAATTCTGACATTACGTGGATCTAAGACAAACTCTGTATATACACTATTTAGGGCTTTCCATGCCTCACTATCAGCAAGATGACATAAGATACCATCTTTTATTCGATCATCATGATGCCATGTCATTAAGGATGTCACTTTCGACTACAAAAATAACCTTTGTAAGTGTGGTATGAGAGGAAAATGACACAAAACCTTTGCTAGCACCTTCTTTGACTTTTCTATATTGGACTGACCTCCACAACTATATCTGTCTCTTACGGTTACCATCGAGAAGTATGACATCTATCACATTTTTATTTATTTACATTGTCCTTGTAATATAACATACAATCTTTAGGACATGCATCAATCTTCTTGTAATCAAGTCCTAATGCGGCGATGATCTTCTTAACCTTATAGAAGAACTTAGGTAAGCTTTCCTCACCTCTTGGGATTGCCTTCCTTAAAGATGTAAGGAGCATACCGAAGGACTTACATCCAAACTAGCATTTTATGTGATAAAGTTCAATGAGAAACAATAACCTCGATGATAAACCAAGTCCTAAATCCAACAGTTTCTTTACATCCTCAATTAATTTGAAAAACTTATCTGCATCTTCACTCAAGGGTTCCTTAACGAGTACATCATCCTCCCCGTCGTCTACATCTTTGCCCATAAATCCTAATCCAAAAGCATTACACAACATCTCATGCATGTTATCATTAACCCTTTTGATACAAGTATTAGTTTTTGATGACGAAACAAAAGGCATCTCACCATGCCTTGTCCAAATATGATATCTAGATATAATTCCATTTATTATTAGATGCTCGTACAAAGGTTTTCTAGTGAAGATGCTTCTATTATTGTACTTAATGCATGGACATGGTATATAACCAAGGCTAAGTTTTTTATTGTTGGTTAATGCAAATTTTAAGAATTTTTCAACCCCAAAAATATATGCTTTGTTAAATCTGTTGTTAATGTCCTTCCACGACTTATCTGGAACAAAAGCCATTTATCAATACAAATTTAGAAAATCAAATAACTTGAATACTATGAGAAACACATTGGAAACAAAGCAGTATTATGCAAATTTATTAAGATTAATTGCTAAAAAGCAACTCTACAAGATTAATTGCTAGACTTAATGAACATTCATTTTAACTTATAAAATTTTAATTGAATGATACGAATTTGTAGATAAACATGTGGCATATTTTAGATATCAATCTATAGAATTCTCTCTAATACTTTGTGCTCTATTTTCTTTGTATTAATCCCAATTAAAAGAAAATGCATTTTCTACATTATTCAAATTATGTCCAGACTTAACTAATAAGTAATAATCGTTGATGTCCAATTGCCACAGCCAAGTAATGGAACTATAGAGAATGTAATTGACATTTTCCACTATGGCTACCATGAAAATTAAAACAACCTAAAAAATAAATTTGCAACTCTTTTTTGCTTTCTAGACCGTGTACTTGAAGCTTAGGTATCAAATTGTAACTAAGTATAAGAAAAATGGCATAAAGATGCTAATTGAAATCAAATGGCATGGCATTGACTCTATTCATAGTAGATAAAGATGAACTACAGTCAAACAATGGTTCTGAAAAACTGAACGGATTACAAACGGTAGACACTTCGATTTTGCAGGGTTGTTGGCAATCTTCTTTGAGATGGAAGTTTTGGTTGCCGAACACCCTATCACTTTCATCAAAGCCAACGAAACACCTTAACCCAACTTTACCCACAAAATTAGCCCATGTCATATACAAAATTAACCCAACTTTAATACCTCAATCTCTGGCCCAAAACCAAGCCCACGTACACAAGCCCATGCAAGCCCACGTATACAAGCCCATGCAAACCAAAGCCCACCCAATAGTTCTCACTCAAACTCTAAAAGCCTGCTATCTTCACGTAGAGAGAGGAGAGAGGGAAGGGAGAAGTCTGAATAGTGAGAAACCCACAGCATCAAACCGGCCTACGTTCTCCCTTCCGGTCATCGTCTTCCTCTCTCCACACAGACAACAACACCTCCTCCCTCCAGCAGCCTTCCTCCTCCACCTCAAGCCCTTGTAGCCGTGGAGTGAGATAGGGAGAAAACGCAGAACTCACCTCCTCTCCTTGTAAACCTAATGACCAGCAACCATCCTGAATCCTCCTCCTTAGCCCGAGCGCCTCCAACACCCAGCACCTCTCTCCTCTCCAAACAGCCACCTCTCCCGTCCTCCACTACAACTCCACGACCGCCGTCCTCCTTCTTGTTCGAATCCAAGCAGTAGAGAGAGAATGAGAGAGAAGGAGATGGCAGTATTAGCTTTGAGTTTTTGGGTGTTGTTAAGCTAATTAAGTTGGGCTGCTTGTTAGAGTTGGTTAGGTCGTTAGTGGGTTGTTAGAGTTGGTTGTTATGGAAGTGGTCGGTTTGTTAGTGGATTTGTTAGAAAGTTGGTTAGTAGATTGTTACAACTGTCGGCCTCCTCAACTATAAAAGGACTGGCAGTGGGGAGGAAAAAAAAAGAAAAGGATCTTCCCAACCAGAGAGGAGTCGTCTTCTAGCTCTCTACTCCAATGCTTGCCTGAGCTTACTGAGCTCGGTTCACTTAGCTAGTTGGGAGAGAGGAAGAGAGGAAGCAGGGGAGCTTAAGTCGAAGAGAGCCCTCCCAGTCGCTGTCTTCCATCACGTAGAGTACTCAGCCCGCATCCTCAACCGGTGTGGCAAACCTCCTCCGTCCGTCTCTTCCTCAGCACAACCTTCCTCTTGCACCAGCCCACGGTGAGGAACCAGCAACCAACAGCCACCGGCCTCCTTCACGTATCAAATCCATGCAGTAGGAGAGAGAGAGAGAGAGAGAGAGAGAGAGAGAGAGAGAGAGAGGAGCATGTAGAGCTCAGCCCCTCCAACCCTCACCACCTCCTCCGCTGGCCTTCCTCTCTTCCCATGACCTCCAGCAACCCTCTACCAGACGCCTTCAACGCTGCTGAGCCTCGGACCGAAGGAGTCTTTGGACTGAGCTCACACGCTCAGATGTCGGCGGAACCCATCAATGGCAAGCTGGATTGGGAGAGGAGCTACAACAGGGTGTAAATTAGTTGACACATAAGTGCCTACATTTTCCTATTATTTCTCCTTTTTGACTTTCGTAAACATTTATTAGTTTCCACTGTTTCGTGCAGGTTTTCCTCTGAATGTTTCTAATTTTTACATGATTTTTATCACTCTATGATGTACATTAATCAGCATTTTCAAATGCCTACATCTTCCATGGATTGTTTTCTTTACTATTTCTCTCATTTTATGCAATTTGTCCTTAGAGTTCTCTCGCTAGATTCCCACATTCGCGTTGACATGATTTCAAACATACATATTACAGTTAAGTAAGCATGCATTGGCACATCATTTAAAGCAATTAGCCAAGAAAGATCGATTTATCGGACGTATGGAAGTGTCTAACACCTTCCCCATGCGTAACAAGAATCCTTACCCTTTCTCTGACCCGTAATAATTTATACATGGTGTAGACACCCCGATTTTGAGGTGGTTCATAGATAAACTTTCCATATGTTGCTTTGGATGTGGCAAACTCAATTCCATTGGTTAAACCAATCACAAACCTATAGCAAACCCGCAACCCAATTAGAAATTCAGACAGGTAGGGAAGAGCACTAAGTTAGAACACCAATGTGGAGTACCAAGTAGGAGCACATAAGTGGCACACCTAACTGGAGCATCAGACAGGCGCACCTATCCGGCGCACCTATCCGGCGCACCTACCTGGCACACCAAGCTGGTGCACAGTCCCTTCTCAGGCTGCTGACTGCTGGCTTTCCACCTCCCATGTTTGTAACCTTCACCAGCGAATACGCCATGGAATCTGTGTCAGGCTCTTCGTTTACGAGGCTGCCTGCATTCCATAGGAGTTACCTTTGAGAATTCCTATATAAGGACCCCCATAGGCAGCCATTTGGGGATCTAGTGCAAGCTATCTACTGATTCCTGCAACCCATCCTTGTTTTCTCAAGCATTCTCTTGCATTCTGAAGCATTTCCAGCCCTTCCAGAGCAACAAGGATCATATTATCTTTGGTCATCTAAGAAGTAACAGCTTGGACAAGGTAGGTTCTCTTTTCTTTTACTTTCTTTAATCTCGATTCTTACACCAAATAAAGCATGCCTTGAATTGCACACATAAATTTGAATTTTTTGCTGTTTATATAAGAGTTTTATGATAAGACTGTTTATTTCCTGTGTAAGATGCTCAATATGTAAATCTGTATGATAAAGAATCTACACCTTGTAATTTCTATGAGTTGCTTTTCATTTATACAAGGAACCATGATTCATGCACATGCATGCTAGGAAATATGTAGTAAATATGTTCTCTATGTATCCATCATATGCAAATGGTTGCTAAGTTCACCCACTCATCTATTATGCATTAGAATCACATGCAAGTATTTTCAGCCATATACCCATGATTTATTATGATTTGGACTTTAATAGTGAAAGCTTTCCATTTGTTTGCATCCTATCATATCTCAGTTTTTTTTTGTTGCCTACATAACTAATCCAATTAACAAAAAATCATTTATCTCTGAATCTAGACCAGATTCTGAATCAGATTGCAGTCTGATTCAGATTTTCTGGGGAGCACCAATCTGGCGCCTCAGAGTGGCGCACCCTACCAGAGCACCACTCTAGCGCACCATGCTGGTGCACCAGACTGGTCAGAGAGCAAATCACCTTGCTTGCATCTCAGTTTGCATTTTTTTTTTCCCGGAGGAATTTGATTCTGGTTTTCCTGGTGTTGATTCTTGGATATCATAAGTCCTTGCCTGCATGTTTTCAGCTCAAAATGATATTGTTTTCTAAGTTGTTTTACACTTTGTATATTTAGCCCATGTCTAGATTTTGGTAGGCTGATTGCGCCTTACTCCTCTATGGAGATTCTTGTGCATCAGCCTATGATCCAGGAGGCATGGCTGAACCTTGTTGCTTTCATTTAGCATGAATAGGATTTGATCTTGTGTGAGGCTACTAGCCCTTGAGCACAAGGTCCATAAATCTTCTCATGCTTGCATTTTTCTAGATTTTCAAAGTATATTTTCCGACTTTACAAAGACTTTGCATTGCATAACATTCTAGAATGTATTTATATATGACATTGCACTGCATGGTTTTCTGGTGTCACTACTAGAAAATCTACATTTTGCGAGGAAAAATAGCGAGGAACGTCCTCGCAAACATATGGAGAGGACATATAGCGGGGAATTAGCAAGGAGTATTTCTCGCAATAATTTTCTGAGTATTTAGCGAAGAGTCCTTCTCGCAATGTCCTCGCTATTTTCCCTCGCTAAATCAGATCTAAAATACCGACGCACGGGGTCATTTTCCTTTCTTTCTTACCCTAATTTTACCCATCCACCTCCTCCTCTTCCGTGCTCCTCCTCCGCCTCCACCGTTGCTGCCGGACGCAACCTCTTCCGTGCTGCCAGACGCAACCTCTTCCATGCTCCTCCTCCGACGTCCTCCTCCTCTCGCTCGCACAGCCTCCTCCCGCCTCCTCCCGCTACCAGACGCAACCTCCACAGTCTTCTGGAAGAGGAAAGGGCCAACGTTCTCTCGATTCCAGTTCGCATCTTACAGGTCCGCCGTTGTCCCCCCTCCCCCACCCCACCCCAACCCACATTGATCGATTCCGTGATTAAATCTGTTGGACTCGTAGCTTTCTTTGATTATGATCTGTTATTGTGCTGGATTCTTGTGATTTCTTTGCCGTAACCACTTGTTTTGAGTTGTGTTCTTATGGAATATGAGCTATTGAATCAATTCGTCTATGAATTCGTGACTCATGGGTTTTTATTAATTGTGATTCGTTATTGTGCTGTATTCTTGTGAATGTTTGTTCAAATGCTTGTTTTGATTTGATGTACTGGTGGAATGCACGTTCTTTCTGGTTTAAATCCTGTAGAATGAGAAGAATAAGAAGAGTGTGG
>JAMKQA010040146.1:0-17114 GCA_024699735.1 Posidonia australis | reverse complement strand
TGATCTCTTGGCATTTCTTCTCCTTGGTGGCAATTCGTTTCTAGGCATGTGGCTGGACAACTCCTCTTCTACTCGAATTTTCTCCTCATTCCACTTGTTGATTTCGTTTGGATTCATGGGGCTTTTGCTATTGGACGTATAACAACATTACAAAAAACACATGCACATATAAGGAAACATACATGATACATCTTCCTTCAAAAACCTCCTTAGATAGTATTACCTCTTATCTAAATGTATCAGTGGATATTTGGAATTCAAAAACAAGATAATCAAACAAACAAGATAATCAAACAAGATCAGGCATACACTATCAACAATTCCAATGACGACTAGAGCACGGAGGAGAGTTGGGGACTGTTACAATGCTTGCAAACAAGATAATAAAACAAACAAAAACATAGGCATCAAAAACTGTTAGAAAAACAACCAGAGCATCAAACATACACTATCAACAATCAGGAAAAGGAAAGATCAAACATTTCTTAAGAAAATCTATCAAACTCACGACGACGAGCGAGGAGGTGAATGAGAGGCGGAGCATGGATGGCTACTGGAGTAGCACGGAAGGCACAATACGCACACAGAGCATGGAGCAGGAGGTGGAGGCAGGTGGTAGGTGGAGAAAGTGAAGATGCTAAAGGAGGCAAGCAGTGACTGAAGGAGGAGGAGGCGGAGTATGTATGGCTGGCAAAGTCGATGGAGGGCATAGGAGGCACACAGGACACGAAAGAGGAGGCGAGGGTGTAACGCCCCGATCCCGAGCACGCTACCAAATCACAGTATCATAAGCATAATTACACTAATTACAAAAACATTAAATAACTGTAACTAAGGCTCACCTTCAGGATCTCAATATGCGGCTAGAAGCTCCGACTCTTACACCAGAACTCGACTGCACCAACTGCACCTGAAAATCAAACAAGCACGTGTGAGTGACATCTAAGTCACCCAGTACACACCCCAAACGCACAAACACAAAATCTCTGGAAAACTATGAAACTCATCTCTTTAATTTTCAAAGCTTGGTTTTCTTTTGAAAATCCTCTTTGCTTTTAAAATACCATTCCTTTCTCTTTTGTTTGAAATCACTTGGGAATTAAGTCCCAAATCCATACCCTTTTCAAAAGCCATGTTTCTTTTCTTTTCTCAAAACATTTGGAAACTCATTCCAAAAACAACATTCTCTTTCAGAAACACACATTTTTCATTTTTCCTTTGAAAACCTTTGGTATTCATTTTCCAAAACAAGTCCTTTTTCAATACTTGGGATTTCTTCCCAAAACCACACTTTCAAATTCACATTTCTGACCAGATCCAGCCTAAAATACAATGCCTCTCGGGCTCAAAACCAAATCATAAATACTAGCTGATAACTTGTTAAAATACCATCATTATTCCATTCCAAGATTTTAGGATTATTTTATAAGCTGGTCAAATCACATCTCTTTTTTTCCATTTTACATTACCACTTTTCTTTATTGTTGTTACCTTGATCAAGGGTAACCAGGCACACAAGTAGTAGACGAGGACATCATTTCCCCTACCTCCCTACACTACTGCGGTGAAATTCCCCGTGCGGGATGCCACCACCCTGGCCAACTAGCCTCAGTTTTCTTTTCATGTATGCACGGGGATACGTCTTTGTCTGATGCCACATCAGTGACCCGAACAATTAGGTCCAATGACCCAAGCTTAGCCTACATCGTCGGTGACCCGAACAACTAGGTTCAATAACCCAGGCTCAGTCTACACCGTCACGAGCTCGATGACCCGAACAACTAGGTACCACGACCAAGGCTCAGCCTACACCGTCTCAAGCTCGGCAACCACAGTCGTGTCTGGCAATTGGTTTCATTGGAGCCTCTTACTCCTACCACGTTGTCGACACCAACTCCTGTGGTTCCTTAACACATTATTAGTGTTTCATTTCAAAACTCTTTAAACTTTTCTTTTCAAAATCGTTTTTCATTTCATTCTTTCCGTTGCAGGAATCTGTCTCCTTGCAAAACTTGACCCTCCACTGGGGTCCCAACTCAAGTCATGAAAACCATGCTTAAAATCATAAATTAGGTCTCATGCCCAAAAACCACGCATAATCAGCCATTTTGTTCATTTATAGGGTCTAAACCTAAAACCACACAAAATCATCCTTCTTTTTTTATTCATTCATGGGATCAAAACTACACCCAAATTCATTTATTTGGGTTCCACATTCCTCTATGTCATTACATGGAGAAAACATCACTTACATATGCTCAACGTACCTTTTAAAACCATTTATCATTTATTTAAATTCATATTTATGTATATCAGGGTCAGGGCAAAAACGGTAGACTGGAACCAAGTTCGGCAAACCAAAATTCCCTGTTTCGGTTTACAGAACATTTTCGATATACCAAAACCCCCTGTTTCGGTCGACTGGAAGATTTCGGTCTACCAAACCTAGGATCCTGGCTTAATCTGTTAGGATTTCGGCTTACCGAATTCAATTCGGCATATCGAAAACCCTGCAGACAGGGCACACCCCTATTCCAAGTAGCGAAAATCGCCCAATGTGGGAGCCTCAATCGGACCCCCCAAACACACATCACAATTAACCATTAAATCATGGGGTGTAGACCCTCGAGTCTACTTCAAAACCCCTCAATCCATTCCTCAATCCATCAACTATGTGATTCATACGAAAATCACAAAGGGGAAGAGCTCAATGAAACCTACTGTAGCTTACACTCCCAAATCACATTCAATCCCACCTATTCTTCATCCTAACCGCATGATATCGATGTTCACATGCACAACAACTCATTCTCATCATTTTCTCATTTTTCTACAATTTTACATGCATTTTGTCATTTTCATGGATTTTCTCACTTCATCCAAACACAAGGGAAACGAGAAGGGACAAGGGTCGCGTACCTCTAATGGCGCCCCACCGAACCTTCCCGCACTTCGGTGAGCCTCCTCACGCCCCGGCGAAGCCTCCTCTGCCGGCAGGTCACACGAGCAGCTCCCACCTCCTCCTCAGTTGTGTGCCGTTCCTCCTTCTCTTCTCCTCTCTCGGTCACCTTCTCCTCTCCTCGCTTGCCTCCGCCTCTCTTTATCCCTTCCTCCCTCCGCGTCACGCCAACCGTCCATCGCGTTGGAAATGACAGCGAGGCATGGGCCACTGGCTGGTGGTGGCATGGGTGTGGAAGAAGAGGGAGAACAAGACGGAATGGTGTGGGCTCGTGAGAGGGAAGGAGAAAGAAAGGAGAAAAAGAAGGAAAGAAAAGATAGGCACGCAAACCGAGGTGACTGTGCATCCTCAAATCGGACTCCACATTGGTCCCAAATCACAAGCAAGAGCACAGCAAGCCAACCATAAACTTACACATCCTAGAAATAACAGATTATCCATTAATAAACCATTTATACAATATTACAACTAATTACATGGTTTACAAGTAAAAATGGATAATCAGGTCCAGATGTCACAGAGGGCTATAGCAAGAGGCAGAGGTAGGAGGAGGAAGTGAAGAGGCCAGAAGAGGCGTAAGGAAGGCGTATCGAGGGATAAGGGAAGAAGAGAGAGAAAAGGCGATGGATGAAATTTTAGGGTACTATTGCGAGGACATATAGTAAGGACATGTCCTCGCTAAGTCCTCGCTAAATAAGACTAATTTTTTTAGAAATTTTAGCCAAACCTTTGCGAGGAAATATCGTCGCTGATTTCCTCATTAAATATTTGCGAGTATTATTCCTTGCTTTATTCTCACTATTTTTTCTCGCTAATATATTGCGAGGACATGTCCTCGCAATGTGCTCGCTATAAGTCCTCACAAAATCTGGTTTTTTTAGTAGTGCCCAAACCCAGAGCCTCTTTCAATCCTCAATTGTCAACTTGCTAATCCATGCCCGAAAAATATCTAAGCACTGTGTAGGAGTAACCATGGTAGGAAAACCCTACAACACAAGCACCACATGATAATAGGAAACACTGGGGTAAAAAGCATAAAATGCGAAGAACTTGAGCAACTACTTACCTTTTTTTAAGGAGGAAGGCGAAGCTTGAGCAAGAGAACCAAGAGAAAGCAAATGGTCAAGAAGACACCTAGTGAAGAGAAAAAGAAAACAAAGGGGAGCTTGAGCAAGAGATGGATGTAGTTATGGGTAGCAGGAAGTAGGTGCAAAGACATATAACGCATAGGGTGTTGTTTGTGCTGGTTACAGCAACATTGACCAGGTCATAGCATTTTTTCCCGACACCTTTCTCCATTGAGGTTTCATGTCGGATAACAATAACGCATTTATGTAGTGGAAACTCATGGGGGGAATTGTGGCAAATTTAGCTAGCACGGAATGTCGATGATAGAGAACACAGTTCAAACATAGTTCAGATTTAACTCAATTAGTGTACCTGACAGGTGCAAGGTTTTCAAGCACCCACAAAACAAGATCAAGTACATCTAGAACATGTAAACACACATGGATAGCAAGGGCAAACAACTTTTTAACTCATAAACATAATTTTGTCCACATTACACAGTTAATTTCATATGCTATAGAGGATTCAAGTACAATAAAACAGTTTCAAAAGAGAAAGGAGACAACTAATCCTCCCATGAGCACCTGTCCTTCTCCTCAAAAGCGCCCCTCAGTAAAATAACGACGATGCAGGCAAACTTGCGGCCAATCCTATGGGAGATCTTGGTAGAAGCAGCCTGAAAGCAAGAAGGGTTTGCAGCAGTGGAAGCACCTCTAGGCCCCTTATCAACTGACATGTCCTTTGGATCAAACTCCATAGAGAACTCCTCACTAGTACTAGGGTTGAGCTCCTCCTCCTAGACAGCACCTTGAAAGTAGAAAAATTAGCAAGTCAATATAGCATGGTATAGTTTGAGTAAACAATTTAAATTGTTTTCTACAAATTAAATTTCATACATGCATCAGGGCCTTCCACAGCAATTTTTGTTCAAACATAGATTTGTCAAACACAGTTCAAGAAAGGCATACACAAAAATCATAAACTGTGCTTACCACTCACTACTCCATCTCCTAGTAGAAAGCAACATAACTATGCTTGAAGCCATGCAATGTCAGCCTGCATGTCAAATATCACACATTTTTTGTAGAAAGATAGAATTAATTGTTACTCAGCTTACCCTAGCCAACTCAGTGCCAAACCACATCCTGTGTTGGCTTTCTCCGAGCTCCTCCTCAAACAAATACAGCTTTCCAACCTGACAAAACCACTCTAAATACTCGACATACCCAACCTCTCAGATGGTATGCCAACTCTGAGTAGCAGTCGCCATAGCAAAAGAGTGCCTGACAGCGATGCAAAAAGTGCCCTTGGATATCATATTAGCTAGGGGAGGAGCAGGAATGCAAAACTCATATGCAAACATATGACAAACACACTCAGGCAAGTAATAAGCAGATTGCTTCAAAGAATAAAATCATGTCTACTAACGTCTCAACTCTACAGTAGAATATGGGGTGCCCAATCATACCTCACATAGAGTCCAAAGGGATGGAGGTTGACTTGCACACATAGCATCAGCAAACTAGAGTCAATATTTGATAAATAAATCATTTCTGGAATTGAAATGAAAGCAAAAAATACAGGCTTACATCCTCTACGCTCAACAAATCAAGCAGGTATCTATATGCCTCGTAGTTAACTACGCCAAAAGCAGCCTTGTAGTCGAGCTCACACCACTAACATGGTAGAGATAGTAACTCACAATGGAGACGATAGAAATAATGGCTACGTAATACGTGCTCCATTGCCCAATACTACCAAACAACAAATCAAACAAGTGAGAACAACTTATGAAAGAAAAGCAAAATTAAACTCAAAGGTCTAGAATAGCCACGGTCAACAGGGGGATACAACCCAACATATGAATGTTAGTCGTGCTAAACATTGGCGTCTAGGCCAAAGATCAGGTGGGCATAGCTAACACCGCCCCAATCATACATGTCAAGTTGATCGATCAGTCAAGTAGATAAGCTAAACCACATGGACGTAGTATCTAAAGGAATCACAAGACAAACGAAAAATCAACACCAACAAGAAATGACAAAGAACAAACTCTACTTTTGTGGAGCTAGGAGCCGAGTCTGGCCAGAATTTATCCCACTAGTGCAGTCAACCTAACATGAAGCTGAAGGAGGATCTAGATTTGAGATGTGGGTCCCTCTCGAGTAGCTCAGGAACCTAGAAAAAGTCTTGAGTGGACTTCCCTATAATTGGTTCCCTCCCAAAGCATAGACTGATAAGCAATGCCCAAGGCACCTTGTAATGCTACCAAATCACAGTATCATAAGCATAATTACACTAATTACAGAAACATTAAATAACTGTAACTAAAGCTCACCTTTAGGATCTCAATGTGCGGCTAGAAGCTCCGACTCCTACATCGGAACTCGACTACACCAACTGCACCTGAAAACCAAACAAGCACGCATGAGTGACATCTAAGTCACCCAGTACGCGTCCCAAACACACAAACACAAAATCACTGGAAAACTATAAAACTTATCTCTTTAATTTTGAAAGCTTGGTTTTCTTTTGAAAATCGTCTTTACTTTTAAAATACCATTCCTTTCTCTTTTGTTTGAAATCACTTGGGAATTAAGTCCCAAATCCATACCCTTTTCAAAAGCCATGTTTCTTTTCTTTTCTCAAAACATTTGGAAACTCATTCCAAAAACCACATTCTCTTTCAGAAACACACATTTTTCATTTTTCCTTTTAAAACCTTTAGAATTCATTTTCCAAAACATGTCCGTTTTCAATACTTGGGATTTCTTCCTAAAACCATACTTTAAAATTCACATTTCTGACCAAATCCAGCCTAAAACACAATGCCTCTCGGGCTCAAAACCAAATCATAAATATTGGATGGTAACTAGTTAAAATACCATCATTATTCCATTCTAGGATTTTAGGACTATTTCATAAGTCCAATCCTGGTCAAATCACATTTCTTTTTCAATTTTACATTTCCACTTTTCTTTATTGTTGTTACCTTGATCAGGGGTAACCAGGCGCACAAGCAGTAGGCAAGGACATCCTTTCCTCTACCTTCCTGCACTGCCGCGGTGAAATTCCCCGTGCGGGATGCCACCGCGTCGGCCAACTGGCCTCAATTTCTTTTTCATCTATGCATGGGGATACGACTTTGTCTGATGCCTCATCAGTGATCCGAACAACTAGGTCCAATGAACCAGGCTCAGCCTACACTGTCACGAGCTCGGTGACCCGAACAACTAGGTACCACGACCCAGGCTCAGCCTACACAGTCTCAAGTTCGGAGACCACAGTCGTGTCTAGTAATTGGTTTCAATAGAGTCTCTTACTCCTACCACGTTGTCAACATCAACCCCCGTGGTTCCTTAACACATTATTAGTGTTTCATTTCAAAACTCTTTAAACTTTTCTTTTCAAAACCATTTTTCATTTCATTCTTTCCGTTGCAGGAATCTGTCTCCTTGCAACACTTGACCCTCCATTGGGGTCCCAACTCAAGTCATGAAAACCATGCTTAAAATCATAAATTGGGACTCATGCCCAAAAACCACGCGTAATCAGCCATTATGTTCATTTATAGGGTCTAAAACCCAAAACCACACAAAATCATCCTTTTTAATCATTTATGGGATCAAAACCCAAAGCCACGCCCAAATTTATTTATTTGGGTTCCACATTCCTCCATGTCATTACATGGGGAAAACATCACTTACATATGCTCAACATACCTTTAAAACCATTAATCATTCATTTAATTTCATATTTAAGTATTTCAGGGTCAGGGTAAAAACGGTAGACCGAATTTTAGGTTCGGTATACTAAAATCCCCTGATTCGGTATACCAAACTTCTTCGGTATACCGAAATCCCCTGTTTCGGTCGACCGAGAGATTTCAGTCTACCGAAACCAACGATCCTAGCTTAATCTGTCAGGATTTTGGCATATCGAATAAATTCGACATACCGAATTCCTCGCAGACAGGGCACACCCCTGTTTCTCTCGATGAAAATCGCCCGAAATGGAAGCCTCAATCGGACCCTCCAAACACACATCACAAATTACCATAAAATCATGAGGTGTAGACTCTTGAGTCTACTTCAAAACCCCTCAAACCATTCCTCAATCCATCAACTATGTTATTCATACGAAAATCACAAAGGGGAAGAGCTCAGTGAAACCTACTGTAGTTTACACCCCCAAATCACATTCAATTCTACATATTTTTGTTTTAATTGCATGATTCCTATATTTTCATACAATATAACTCATTCTCATCATTTTCCTTCTTTTTTTACGATTTTACATGCAATTTTGTCATTTTCATGAATTTTCTCACTTAATTCAAACACAAGGGAAACGAGAAGGGATAGGGGTCGCGTACCTTTGATGGTGCCCCAGCGAACCTTCCCGCACTCTGAAGAACATCCTCACGCCCCAACGAAGCCTCTCCCATTGACGGCTCACATGAGCAGCTCCTCCTCAATTGCGCGCCGCCTGCTCTCTCCCCTCCTCCTTTCCTTTCTCGCCACTCTCCTCCTCTACCTACTCCTGCCTCCCTCTCTTTATCTCTACCTCCTCCCGCATGACACTAGCCATCCATCCTGTCGGAGGAGACAGGGAAGCACGAGCCTCCATCGCTGGTGGCACGGGTGTGGAAGAAGAGGAAGAAGAAGATGGGGAAAGGGTGGAAGGACATGGCTCGTGAGAGAGAGAAAAAGAAAGGAGAAAATACAGGAAAGAAAAGATAGAAAAGACAGACATACAAACTAAGGCGACTATACATCTTCAAATCGAAATCCACAGTGGTTCGAAATTACAAGCAGGAGCACAGGAAGCCAACCACAAGCTCACATATCCAAGAAATAACAAATTATCCATTAATAAATCATTTATACAATATTACAATTAATTACATGATTTATAAATGAAAATGGATCATCATGCTCAGATGTCACACTCCATCAAGATCATCATCTCCCCAATGGGTAGTGGAACGTGTGCAAGTCGTGCCTTCACCTCTCCACTAGTGCATGGAAAAATTGATAATGGCCATGAATGATCGGAATCCTCAAGAAGTTGCTAATGGGAGTCCTATAAAGCACAAACTCCCACAAGAACAGGGGTAACTGTCTAAACTATTCCAGCATCGACGTTCAATGACACTACATGGTCTGATTAGCAACCTTAGCCTACCAAGAAGGAAAATAAAAGTCAGTGAATAACTTGGAAAGGAATCAGGCATAGGTATATATTTGGGTTTTCAAAATAATGATTACCTGAAATTTATCCTTCTCAGAGATATGCCTTAAGTCTATAGCAATCGACCCTTAAAGTTTCCTGACTCTTGTGCAACCAAAATTCTTAGTAGTTCATACCTCCTCCAGAATGGCAGCCTCATAAGCACTAGAAATAAAAACACAGGAATTGAAGGCATTGTGAGATCAAGGCCTCACTAAGCTCTCACTGGAGGCCCATGAACCGGAGCCACTCTCATCCAAAGCACGAGAACAAGTACCACTCCCACCAAGAGCATAGAACCCATGCCACTCTCACTTGAAGCACGAGAGCCTATGGCACTCCTGCCCGAGGCATAGGAGCCTATGCCACCATATCCAGAACCAAACTGTAATCAGAAGGTTAAAATGGTTAGAGTAGCAACATATAGAACAAAATAAATGCATAGACCAAACTAGAACAAGTCAAAGTAGCCAAGAAATGCTAGAAATCTTTCAAGCAACTATACAATAGGGCAGGGACAATTTAAAAATTGCAAGTGATTTTTATCAAGAACTACAAATACTACTGCATTTCAAATGATCAGCAAGCAGAGACTTCCCTAGGCAAATTATTATGATAGAAAATAGGGAAAGCATTACTGGGGCTTATTTTTGCTTAAAGGAAAACCATGCTTATCTAGAAATAAAGCACACTCATGCAAAGATGCATGACATGGTCAGGCAGTGACATAGCCCTAATAGCACAATGAGCACTAAGGCATGGCAGCTTGTTGGATGACATGCATCCAGATGGACATAAACTGTAGAAACAAAAATTCGTAGAGCTTCAACTTGATCAAACCAAACCAGAAATTAGCTATGCAAGCTCAATAGGGCAATTTGGTCAGATCATAATCTCAGTTGAACAAGCACATCGTTGCAAGGGTAGACAATAGCCCATTTATGGCAGAAAGCCAACACATGCCAGAAAGTACATCCAAGCAAATTAGTAGGAAAATAGGAAAAGCATCAAGCTAATCATTCATGCACAGATCATCAAAGAGCATGGTTCAAGGTTAAACACTAGCATCTTAACCAAATCAACCATAAATCAAGCTTAAAAGCACAACACAAGTAAACATTGAGGCATGGCAGTTTATGCAAGTAGAATGCTCCCAGATAAACACAGATGGCAGAATCCTACACATTAGAGGCTTTCATCTTGATCAAATCAATAGTAATTGATTTAAGAGTAGGCGAAGTTCAACAAAGCAAACAAATCATCAAATATTCAGACATGGCATAGCAATCCCTATTTCATTTGACAGATCATCAGGGAAACAGTACAGCCCACTTGCCTACAATCCCCTGACTAACCCAACCACCGGACACCGGTGCATGCCCTGTTTGGCCGTCTAGAGGCTTGCAACTCCGGCTGGTTAGCGAGCATCAGTCGAGCCCAACCCTATCCGGCCGAGCATAACCCATACGCAAAGCCAGTCGGCCATGGACAGGAGCCACCTAAGCTTCGGCGAGCCTCCGGTGTGCCGCTGGTGCCCACCGATCACCCCATCAGTCCCTCTGACACACGTATGCCAACGGAACTAGTGCACCCGTAGACCACCGACCGCCGCCAATCAGGACGTCGGCGGTGAAGAACTCAGATGGGCACGGCTGTCCGAGCAACCGGAGCATCAAGCAAAAGAGAGAAAAGTGGGAACAGTCGATGGGATGCGCACACACGCGAAACAAAAAGAGAAGGAAGAAGCATAGAAAGGGGAGAACGGAGGATCAGTACCATGGTGAGTTCCTTCCGCCCTGTACAAGTCCCTGGTTGACACCTTGCATAACCCTCAGTCCACGCCTCGTACAAACACAAAATCAATCCGCTCCATTGTGTCGCTAAGCACTCCCGTCGATGGCCTTCACCAAGCTCAGCCACCGACACACGGGAAGGAGAAGGAGAAGCTAGGTTGCGTCGAACGAGCGAAGGAAGGAAGAACAATGCGAAGAGATGTAAAGGGTTTGAAAAATAATAGAGATTGCAAAAATTGCATCAAACCCCCTCTCTTATGATTTAATTGAGCAGTTGAATAATCCAATGTAAAATGAAAACTTCGGTTCATGCAAACTCAAGTGTAGAAAGCTCAAGTAGCAAGTGGGACCCTCCAGGCAAAGAATCTCCAAAATCTTAGGAAGGATCTCACTCAAAATCTGTATCAGGGGCTAAAATGTAATTTACTTAGGAAAATTACAATCAAATCCCCTACATGGAAGGAGTACGTGGAAGCGCATCTTCAACTGCAAAATTTGTCATTGCACCTTCACCAATGACAAAATCATCAGAAAGTCCGACAAAGCAGTGATATCATAGATCAGTCCGACACTTCTATGAAAATTACACTTAGATCCCTAACTTTTGTGAAAACTATAAAAGTGCCTCAGGAGTAAGACAGAATTTGTGCTTCACTCTCTACAAGAGTGCCAAAGTATATACTCAATGCTTGGTAGGGAAGTGAACCTTCTATGACAACTAGTGGCACCATCAGGGAAATTGTGATTATAACCCTAAACTGTGCCATCAAAATGTTACAGAACATGGCGTAAAGTTTTGGGCACTTTCTTCAATAGTGTGGTGACCCTATTCAATGCGAAACAAGGTGGCAAGCATTGTCCAATCACTTAAAAGACCCCAATGTGGAAAACTACAACTATGGCCTTACTCTTTTGTAGAAGCTATAGAATGCCCCTTCAGTACCTCTATGACTGCATCTGTGATTGCCCACAGAATTTAGTATCAAGGTAATGATGAATTTCAAGGCAACAAGTAGTCAACTCAGCTTAAGCACAGCATCAAGTAAACACCCACTCAGCTAACGACGTTTGAGCATTCATCTCTCTTTTCGACTTCGCTTCGGATGGACGAAGTTTTTCTCTTCTGGATCTCTGTTCTGGATGGTCAAGTACTCTAGTTAATTCTTTTTCCAACTTCACTTCAGGCGAATGGAGTCTTTCTTCTCCTGGTACTCTGTTCTAGACTGTTAGGGACTACTTATCTTTCTTTTCGACTTCGCTCCGGACAAATGAAGTCTTTTCTCTTCTAGGTCTTTGTTCTAGATGGTCAAGGACCAACTGTCTCTCTTTTCGACTTCGCTTTGGACAAATGAAGTCTTCTGGGTCTCCGTTCCAAACGGTCATGGACTATTTGTCTTTCTTTTAGATTTTGCTCTAGATAGATGAAGTCTTTCATTTCCTGGTACTCTGTTTTGAACAGTCGAAGACCAGTTATCTCTTTTAGACTTCGCTCTGGCGAACAAAGTCTTTAGGATCTCCGTTCTAGATGGTCGGAGGCTATCTACCTTTCTTTCGACTTTGCTCTAGATGGACGAAGTCTTTCCTCTTTTGGATCTCCATTTTGAACGATTGGAGACTAGTTGTCCTTCTTTTCGGTTTCGCTATGGACAAGCAAAATTGTAGCACTTTTGGATCTCTATTCTAGATGGTCGAAGACCAATTATCTCACTTTTCGACTTCGCTCTAGGTAGACAAAGTCTTTGCTCTTCTGGATCCTCATTCTAGACGGTCAAAAACCAATTTTCTCTTATTTGACTTTACTCTAGGTGGACTAAGTCCTTACCTTTCTAGATTTCTGTTCTTGACAGTTGAAGTCTAGCTTGCCCCTTCATTTCTTCTGGCTTCACTCCAAGCAAATGAAGTCTTCTTCACCTAGAACTCCGCTCTAGATGGATGGATTTTAGGTTTGTTTCCTCCTTCTAGATCATCATTCTAGATGGGTGAAGTCTAGATTGTCTTCTCCTAGATTGCCGCTCTAAACAGACGGAGTCTAAGATGTCCTCCATTAGCTTTGCTTGTGCGAATGAAATCTCAACCTCTTTCTAGATTTTTCCTTTGGATAGTGGGAATCTACTTTGTTTTTGGATTAGTAACCGTAACTACTCGGTTGACATCCGTCACCTGTTTGCTTTTCTTTGGCAAAATAGATATCTTGCCATCCCCTCTCAGGCTGATAACCTCAACTATCCGATCACTAAGTCCAGCAACTTATTGCCAGTAGTATCTCTTTTATCTCCCATAGACGTAGGAGGGGTGTCTTGTCAACCCTTAGTATTAGTCTAGATTACCCTCGACCTTGCTCAAGGAGGGGCATCTGTAGACACCTTGGTTTTTTTGTAGGAACTCACCAATAGTCTCTAGAAAGGATGTGATGTGGTGGTAGTGCACAATGGTGATGGATGGCCCACTCACTCTCCCCTAAAGCCCATTAAACACCCTAAAATAGCCTAAACCTTCAAAATCCTATTTTCCACAACCCATAGCCTTCACATGGTCCTGAGAAATGGAGGAATAGGCCCAGAATCCTAACGCTAGGCCCATCACTGGGTTAGGCACACATTCGAAGCGTGGTTTTGAGATGAGAATTGTTGGTGGTTATCTTCGGAGGATAGTCTGAGCAACAGTAGCCAACAGAGAGTATTGGCATAGAGAGCCAACTAAGTGCCCTATTTTAGAACATCATAGCCGACGAGCTCAATGGATATTCTGTTACTCGGGACCACTTAATTCTGCCTTGCCATTGGCTTGCATGAATTTGGGAATGTTCCACACCCTTCTTAGACCATCGTACCCCCATTCAAACTTCAAAAATCTGATCAAACCAGCTAGAATCCAATCTCAGCCATTTGAGCCAAACCGTTAGCCATCGATGACCAATATAAACCCAATTCTCCTATATAACAACGTCGTCACCTACAAAAGAGGCATGCTGAGAATTCTCAAAGCTCCCCTCATATGCTCCCATGACCTAGACCTCTAATTCCCATCCTTGAGCATCCAGTGCACCCATCGCCAAGAATTCTGGCCATCCATCGTCGAAATTCATCGGTGACCCCTCCACTGAGCATCATCCAACTCAGACAACCCTCGTCTGAGCTTCACCTTCCATTAGTCCACTCGCATTCCCGTCTTGTGTGTGTGAGTTATGTCCAAACTCAGAGCATCATCGCTTCCCATCGTAATCTAATCATCACACCAGTTGCCGATGAGCACTCCGAGTAGCCTCACCTCTGAACGAGGCAATTCACATTGATTCTTCATAGGTAAGCCTTCTCCTTTACTCCTGAAATACATCCGTTACTAGAGCATAGTCTACCTGTGTTCTTGTTTGCATTTCATCGTCGTTTACTATAAAATTTTCAGTTTTCTTCTCCAGCATTGCATCCTTGCATCGGCAAGGCACTTGTGGGTTCGAGTGAGGCTTCGGTCGTTGAACTCAAACCTCGTGCATTGTTACATATGCTCATCCACCCTCGATGAGGAAAGCACATTGTCATTCCGCCTGTAAGTTGGCCGACCACTAATTCCATGATGGACTAATGATGAGTCCACTAAGTCAGGCAAGACGAGCCAAGTTTTCATTTTTTTCGATCATGCATGGCATCTGCATTTCGTCTCTAGACCTCCTCCCTCCTTCATTAACTCCACGACCCTAAATGAAGCTCATTGGCCTCTGACATGGCTAAAGAGTCTAGTTTGGCTTGTGCTCTGGTGAGCTAGGTGGGTGGGGAGATCCAGATGTCCACTGCATGATCTGATTGCCTCAGTGTCTGAACTGTAAAACACCAGACGCCTTTTGCTAGTGGATCCTATGAGTGTGCATCCTTAGTGGATGGTGTAGACACCCCGATTTTGAGGTTACTCATTGATAATTCTCCAGATATTGCTTTGGATGTGGCTGACCCTTGAACCAATCCCAAGCCCATAGCAAGCCCGCAGCCCAACTAGAACTCCCGATAGGTAGGAGAGAGCACCTAGCTGGCACACTTACCTAGCACACCTAGCTAACACACCTCCCTAGCACACCTAGCTAGCACATTTACCTAGCACATTTACCTAGCACACCTAGCAGGCGCACATACCCGACACACATCCCAGGCACCCAGCCATTTCGTAGGCTGCGGGCTGCTGGCTTTCCACCTCCCATGGCTGTTACCTCTAGCAACGAATATGCCATGGAGTGTTCCATGCTTTTCGTCTACGATGCTCCCTGCATTCCTATGAGTTACCCTTGGAAATTCCCTATAAATAGACACCTATAGGTAGCCATTTGAGGAGATTAGAGAGTTCAACATACACAGCTACAACAAGCCTTCTCCAGAATTCTGCAACCATCCACTTGAGCTCTCAAGCTTTTTCTTGCATCCAGATATATTCTCAGCCCTTCCAAAGCATCAGGGAACTTATTATCTTGGGTCTTCTTTGAAGGAACATCTCGGATAAGGTAGGTCCTTCTCACTTTCCCTTTTAAGTTCTTATCCTTTACATTGAAATAAAGCATGCTCGAAATCTTACATATGGTTTGATTTATCCATGTTTTTGTGAGGTTTCTATGATAAATATGTTTGCTCTCCTTGCAAGATGATCTCCATGCAAGTCTATACCGCTATTTGCGAGCATGTACACTTTTATTTCTAGCATAAAATCTGCATGAGCTATCTTTTTTTTACTGTTTCCTTGCACATAGATCTATGCCATGCACTTACATGTTCTTTGCACATAGAGATATTCTTGATATGATTATCACTTACATGTGTTCTGATTGGGTTACCCATTTCATGTCTGCTCCTTTGCATTTCGCATGTTTTCATACATGAACCCATCAACTCGTTTTAGTTCTAATACATGATTTATAAGATAACTTTCAATCATGTGCATCCCCATCATGTTTTCAACTTTTAACAATGGCATAAATCCATCTGCATTAGCATGAATCACCCAGCTCTTTTCTGGGGTAGATTCTGGATCAGATTGCAGTCTGATCTAGATTCTCTGGGGCGCACCAAACTAGAGCACCACTCCGGCGCACCAAGTAGGTGCACCAGACTGGTCAGAGAGCAAAGCAATCACATTGGCATCTTTGTTTGGATGGCTTTATGGAGGACTTTGAGCTTGATTCTTTTATGGCTAATTCTCTGATATTCTAAGATTTCACATGCATGTTTTCAATTTTAACCAGATCGTTCTCCAATTGTTTTCTCCACTTAGATATTCAACCCTTGGCTAGAATCTGGTAGGCTGGCTGCACTTTACTCCTACGTGGAGAGCCTTGTGCATCAGCCCATGATCCAATAGCATGGCTGAATCATGCATCCTTCATTAGCACAAAATAGGTGAGACCTTGTGTGAGGCTCCTAGCCCTTGAGTACTAGGATCACAAATCATTGCATTTACATGTTTTTTCGAGTTTTACAGAATGATTTTACACTGCATACCTTTCCAGAATGCATTCTCTGATGTTTTGGCTTTGCCTAGTTTTCTTTTTTCCCTCAGCACGTTTTCCTGTCCCACCTAGACGCACATAGGGGGCGCATCAGACTGGAGCACCAGTCCGGCACACCAAACAGGCTCATTGGCCTGTTTTCAATAGCACACAGTAGGTTTTTATACGTTTTCTAGCATGCTTTTTCGACTCGATTCGCTTTTGGATTTTCTTTGGCTTTCTTCCTTGATGCATTAGGAAGGCACAACTATGTTTTCAATTATTTTCATACATTCTAGATAGCATTAGGCATATAGCAAAGCATGGACGATAAATCACTCAAGATATTAGATCTTTGATCTTATTGTGCAATATTATTGCATCAACACTTGACCCGGCATACGAGCAATATTTCTGAGCATTAGGACACACCCCTGCACATCATGCACTTATACTTTAGACACCACACACACAAGCATGGCATGGCATATCGCCCTTGGGCGTACAGTAAAGGCTGCAAAGCCGACATTCCATAAGCAAAAGAGAAATCAATAGAAGACCGATTTATCGGGCGTACGAGGGTGCCTAACACCTTCCTCGT
>JAMKQA010040145.1:0-14756 GCA_024699735.1 Posidonia australis | reverse complement strand
CTTCTATCAAGGCATGTAGATTCACAAGTGTGTATAATTGAATATTTGACTACTTGTCATATTTTCTTAAGTGATTATTAATCATTAATCACATTTCATTTGTTATCATCAAAACATATTAATAGATTTTTCCAACACATCGTAGAACATCAATATTAGGAGTAAAAACACGCAAACCAAGTTAAATCAGATGATATATGATGAAATCAAAATTATATACACAACCTCCAATTAAATCTTTCCTAAGCATAGACTAAAAAGATGAACTCAATGTTAGTCTATCAAAGTTTATCGATTATATGAGTGATTTATGTAATATACATCAACCCACATACTCATTACATGAAGCACAAAGAGAATGAGAAGAAAACATGATCACACATCTCAATCTAAATAAACTTCATCTCTACCCTAGATCTAGAAGATTAACCAAGCATGATAACATAAAACATTAAAATAAAAGAGGAAGAAGGAGAAAGAGAAGACATAATTAAATAAAAAAAACTTTTCATTGAAAGAAACCTGAGATTACACTGATGATCTTCAGGATCTCCTAAAATACAAGAAGATAAAAGTGTCTAAAACCTAGATGGGAGTTCCCATAGATCTACACAAGGGGTCCTTTTATAGGCTTACGAGGACTTACTTATGTTAGAGACAAATCCAAATACAAAATTTAATCTTGAATTTTGAATACAAGATATTTACAAGTAAGAATCTTATCCAAAGAAGACTGAATCAAAAATATCTAGTGTACGCGTCTGGGAGGCGTCGGATCTGCATCTAGGCGCTTGGGAGGCGTCCATGTCATCCAGGGTCTTCTTTGACTTCTTCCATAGGTTGATTGTTATTTTATAGTATTTAGGCACATGGACAATGTGTGTTTGACCTCCTGCTCTAGAATTTTCTATACAAAAATCTCTTCTTTTCTAGCACAATTATTCTTTTCCCTCTTATTTTTCGTAGATTCTTTCTAAGTTTTCAAGTTCTGCAAAATTTACACAAGACACCTCGAGTAATATTATTTATATACAAAACAGACAAATATAGGAATAAAATATACATGAATTATAAGTTAATCAAACAATTCCATACCTATCTTTTGCTAGTACTCGAGCAAAACTGACTTTAAAACGAAGAAAAGAAAATCCTAACTCACTTTCACAGGAATCGCGATTACACTTAGCATGTGCAATAAGTCTTTAAACCCCTAAGTTGCCCTAGTGTACAAGTAGTGTCTCGTGAGGATTTGCAGCGGATCTACTCACAAAATCCCAAAAGAAAAGAGGTTAAGGAATAAAAAAAGTTAAAAATTAAGAAAAGAAAAAATATGAAAAAATCTACAGTATCCACATTAACTTCGTCAACTAAAAAGATCCAAAACTTCTGTAGACACCTCGATTTTGAAGTCACATGGCAGCAGGCTCTTCCAGATGATGCTCTACTTGCGACCACCAAAATCCTAACCCATTCAGGCCCACTCTAGCCCACTCTGGCCTGATTAAAATTAAAACCAAACAAAACACATTTAAAACACTTAAAATCCAATTAATCAAACAAAAATCCTCGTTCAAGTCAAAATCAAATAAAATCAACTTAAAATCCAATTAATCAAACAAAAACCCTAATTCAAGTAAAATTCAAATAAAATCCACTTAATCAAACAAAAGCCTGATTAAACTCAAAATCCTAAGTAATTAATCCCAAAACCCTAATTAAAACAATCAAAACCCTAATTGTTCTCAAAATCCTAATTAAAATAACTAAAAACCCTAATTAAAATTCATAAACCCTAATTAAAACACAGAAACCCTATTTAAAAGGTAAAATTAACTAAAATCCATTTAATCAAGTGAAAACCCTAATTAAACTAAAAACCCTAATTAAAATCCATAAACCCTAATTTAAACACAGAAACCTAATTAAAAGTCAAAATTAACTAAAATCCATTTAATCAACAAAAACCATAGTTAAACTCAAAATCTTAATTAAAATCCAAAACCCCAAAATTAAACTAGTTAAAACCCTAAGAAACCCTAAAATGATTAAAACCCTAATTTAAAACCCTAATTAAACAAAACCAAAAATCCAAAGAATTAAAACCCAAAAATCCCTAAAAATCCCAAAACAAAAACCTAAACTAATTAAAACCCTAATTTAAAACCAACTAATTAAACCCTAAATTATAAAATAAAAAATTAAATTAAATCCACAAAACCCAAATAAAAAGCTTAAACTAAAATCACAAAACCCTAATTTAAAACTTAAAATCAAAAACTCAAAATCCATTTAAAACCCTTAAAACAAAATAAACAAAAGAAAAACAAAAAAAACCAAACCCTAAGCCCATTTGCATCCCAATACATCCTTAAACCAAAAAAACTTTATAAACCAAAAAATAATTCTAGCGACCCCCGCGATCTCCAACGAGATCTCCGGCGGTCAATCCCACGATCTCCGGTGCATGATCCTTAACCTCGCGATCTCCGGACTTGCCTCCTCTGTCAGGCGCCTCATCCAACGGCGTTGGTCCTCTAAGGAGGAGGATCCACGGTGGAGGAGGGTCCTGCCGGAACTTAAAACCTCCTCACCACCGACAGCTGCAGGGGATTAGGGTGGAGCCTCCCCAAGCACATTGATCCTCCAACCCCTTCCAACGCTTGGATTCCTAGAGAAAACCCCACATCCTTCCACCACCAGAGCCACCAGCCCGTTTCCGCAACCAGTGCCCTCGCCGGGGCTACGTCTAGAGGCCACCGTCGACCCGCCACGCCAAAGAGGACACCCCGCACGGCAGGTACTCTTCTCCCCCACTCTACTTCAATTCAAGCATGCCATTTAGGTCCCCTTAGGCCCCTTGGATCACGACATGACGGAGCAACGTCTCTTGTAACCATGCTGGCGACAACCTCAGGATTGGCACGAAAGGTCAAGTACACGAGGATCGGCAAAGTCACGATAAATCAATAAAATGCAATAATAAAATACAGGAGTCGCCACCTAGTCTATTAAAAACGGAAGACGAGGAAAACCACTTCAAAACATTCAAATCATGCAATAAAGCCAATGGAAAAGAAGATCATAAACCAGAAAATTAGGCAAGGATCCCTGTTACGCACGAGGAAGGTATTAGGCACCCTCGTGTGCCCAAAAATCGATCTTTCTATGGGTTTCTCATTTACTTATATGAAATGTCGGCTTTTCAGCCTTTTCTGTACGGCCGAGGGCGATATGCAATGCCATGCTAAGCGAGTAGTGTCTTATGCTAAAAAGGAGTGCATGGGATGTAGGGTGTGTCCTAATACTCAGAAGGATCACTCGTATCGCGAGTCAAGCATTGATGCAAGGATATTGCATAAATAAGATCAAAGATCTAAGAACTTCGAGCGATTTTCATCCTTGCTTTACTATATGCAAAACATGATCTACCATGCATAAAAAAGGCTGAAAACAGAGTGGAGTCTTCCTAATATATCCAGGAAGACAACCAGAGAAAACCAAAAGCAAATCAAAACAAGAAACATGCTAAACATCATGCCAAATGCTACTGCGTGCAACAGAAAACAGGTAGTGCGCCTGTGTGGTGAGCCAGATTGGTGCTCCAGTCTGGTGCGCCACCTATGTGCTCTACTGATGTCAGGAAGTGTGCTAGAGAAAATCAGAACGCCATGCAATGCAAAATTCAGTAATATGATGGATTCCAGAATATCATACAATGCAAAGTCCTTGCAAACTCAAAAATGCAACTTAAATATTTAGGAAAATCCAAGCATGAAATGATAACGTGGATCTTGTGCTCAAAGGCGATATGCCTCACACAAGATCACACCCTTTTTATGCTAAATAAAGACAACAAGAATCAGCCATACTATCTAGATCATGGATTGATGCATAAGAATCTCCATGTAGGAGTCCATGGGACAATCAACCTACCAGATTTCAGCGATGAGCCAAATATGCAAAGTGCAAAAGTCTTAAAAATAGTATCATCTTAAGCTGAAAACATGCATGCAAAGACATATAATATCAGAGAATCAACACCAGGAAAATCAGAGTCAAAAGCATTCGGGAAATCATACAGATTATGATGCAAACAGGGTGATTTACTCTCTGACCAGAATGGTGCTCTGGTAAAGTGCGCCACTATGGTGCGGCACTTTGGTGTGCCAGAGTGGTTCTCCCCAGAAATCCTGAATCAAACTACAGTCTGATTCAGAATCTGGTCCAGATTTCAGAGATCAATGATTTTTTCTTAACCCAGATCAGTTATACAGATGATAAGAGACTGAAACATGATGAGACACAAACAAATGAAAGTCTTTTATCACCAGTTTCAAATCATGCCAAATCATAGGTTGATGACTGCATACATGCTTAGGATTCTAAAGAATATGTATGAGTTAATAAGGTCAATAATCTTATACAAATGGTAAACACATAGAAGGCATATTGGCTACTGATTTCCTAGCATATGAGTGCATGAATCATAATTCTCTATGTGAAAGAAACAGAGATGAAATACAAGTTTGTAGCATAAAATCAGAATATCTATGAAGTTCATGACATGCTTTATTCAATGCAAGAACTAGGATTAAAAGTAAAAGAAGGGAGATGAACTTACCTTGCCCAAGGTGTTCCTTCTCAGAAAACTCAAGATAATACTTCCTTGTTGCTTTGGAGGGACTGGAGATGCTCTAGAAGGTCAGGATATTCTCAAGAAAACGAGAGATACTTGCTGAAGTAAGTGGATAGCTTGCTCAGGATCAACCAAGTGTGCTAAATGGTTGCCAATGGAGGTCCTTTTATAGAGTTCCACAAGGGTAACTTTCATGGGATGCAGACAGCCTCGCCAACAAAGAGCCTGGCGTAGATTCGCAGGAAATATCCGCTAGTGAGGGTTACAAGTACGGGAGATGGAAAGTCAGCAGCCAGCACTCTGAAAAGTGGTTGTGCGCCAGCTTGGTGAGCCAGGATGGTGCTCCAGATAGGTGCGCCACCTTGGTGCTCCAGCTAGGTGCGCCATTATAGTGCTCCTGCTTGGTGCTCCAGTCAAGTGCTCTACATTGGTGCTCTCCACTAGCTACCTGAATTGCTAATTGAGCCACGGGCTTGCTATGGGCTTGTGGTCGGTTTATGTAATGATCTCTGGCTAGTTAAAAATGTCAAATTGGGTTCGAAAGTGGTTGAGCTTCCCGCATCCAAAGCAACATCTGGAGAGTTTACCTATGAGCCACCTCAAAATCGGGGTGTCTACAGATGCCCCTCCCTGAGCGAAGTCGAGGGACGGAAGGAACCGAGACCGATGCTCAGGGTTGACAAGATACCCCCATTTTAAGGATGTGTTTAGGAAGACCTTAGGCCAATTCCTAGCAAAGTATCTTGCTTTAAGAAGTTCTTTCCACTTGAGAGAATAAGTGGTGGAGAGTAGCTACTAGAGCAACTTTGATTTGAGAGCCACATTAAAGTTTTTAATATTAAGAATTCCCTAGCCATATAGCTTTTTGGCCTACAAAGTGTATCCTATTTAACCAAATGACCAATGGTGGAGGAGGAGGAATAGGATTTCCAAAGAAATCTGGATCTGTATTTATCAATGTCTTTGATAACCTTTGCAGGGATGTGTAGCACAGATAATAGTAGGTGGGTATGGCTGAGAGAACAGAATTAACTAGAGTTAGTCTACCTCCAAGAGACAACTCTTTTGCCTTCCAAAAATATAGTTTTTTTGATATTTTTTCAATGACTGGAGACCAGTCATTGAAGGTAGCCCTTCTAAAGTGGAGGGAAAGTCCCAAATATTTTATAGGCAAAAGAGAAGTGTTACAATCCAAAATTTGGGAAGATCTAGTGATGAGCGAATTTGGTACCCCTATGCCAATGAGGGAAGATTTATGGAAGTTAATTTTCAAACCAGAGTAGTGCTGAAAGTAACACAAAATCCTCTTGATATTGATTATGTTAGCCTCACATGCAGACAGAAATAATATAGTGTCATCTCCATACTGAATGTTCGCTATATTTGGACCACCATTAGGAAATTGGATGTTAGATATCAACTTGGACTCCACAGCAAGAAAAATCATTCTATTCAGAATGTGTATGACAGTAATGAAAAGAAGAGGTGACAGGAGGTCACCTTGCCTATGATCATTGGAGGAAGGAAAAAATCCTTTAGAAGAACCATTCAGTAAAATAGAGAATCTGACATGAGTGATACACATTTTTATCCAATTGATCCATATAGATCCACAGTCTAATCTTTCACTTACCCACCTTCCTTCTCAACGTCAGCGTTCCCCACACTTTAGAGTTTCAAATTTCATTTTGTTTGAAATCATTTATTTAAAAAAATTTAATTTCTGAAGGTTCACAAGATTATTTTGAATCAAGCGCATTATTACACGTGTGTTCCACTTATTTTGTATGAATACAATCCATCAAATTGATCTCACATGTCATCCATGACCTTACCAGTAGTCAAGAATCCAAGCCCACGTTTCAGCCTTCCCACTCCTATATAAACACCACCCCTCTCACCTCTGTTCCTCGCAACAAACACCATTTTCTACTTCTCCCTCTCCAAGTTTCGTCCCAAGAACAACTCATACCAGTAAGACCAAGATGGGGAGTGGGGCCTTTGAAACATTTGCAGCCAATAACATCAAGTTGCCTGAAATCAAGTTCACCAAACTCTTCATCAATGGCCAGTTCGTAGATGCTGTCTCTGGTATTGTTCTTCGATTGGTTTCCTTTCTTCATCATGTGCACATATATCACATTGGCAAACATCTGATTATAAGGTTAACAGCGAAATGATGACTACTTCGTTTTGCTGTTGTTGTTGTTGTTGTTGCATGTGTTGTTCTACAACGTTTCGTTGTCCTTAATCTGCTGCATCTTCGTCTTCTTCTTCTTCTTCACTGTCCATGATTTGTAGTGGAACCTGGTATCCTTTTTGTTGATCAATTCTCTTCTAGCTCGAATTGTTGTTGTCTTTATGGTCATCCTATCGAATTGTATGGACCATGTTACAAATTGGTAAATCATAGAAGTGGACTCATGGGCAAGTTGCAAGTTAAGTCGTAGGGGAAACTGTCTTTTAACCGTAGGAAACAGAGACTTCCTGTGTGAAAACAATGCACAAGTATCTCCACATGCATGATCCATATTTCATAATTTATGTGAACTAAGCCTCCTGATTTCATTCGAGACAGTATTTTTGGGAAATTTATATCTCTTTCCATGTATTTTTGGGAAATTATAGGAAAGACATTCGAGACAGTTGATCCCCGGACCGGAGAGGTGATCGCGAGGATCGCGGAAGGTGACAAAGAGGATATTGACTTAGCCGTGAAGGCTGCTAGAGAGGCCTTTGACCATGAAAAGTGGCCTCGCATGTCTGGCTCTGTATGTTGACCCCCCATAAATTGCTGGTTTATTTTAATTTAAATACAAGTCAAAGGATCATTCCTTGAAGCAAACAATAAAAAAAGGCCACGAATGTCTGATTTTGTATTGCCATCCTCTATTGATTAGATTGAATGTCTTTTTGGCTTTCGTTCATTTTTATGGGAATTTTTTTTCTGAAAACGGAAACCCCATCATGTTATGCAATATGTTTAATCTAATGATTAGTCAAAGGAATGTTCTTGTAGGGTTTTAAATTTTAAATGAAGAAAGATATCGTTTTGGTAAACAGAAAAGATTTTATGCTTTAAACTTTTAGTAATACATTTTACTTCAATTATTGTTGTTGTTCTTTTTTTTCTTCTTTGGATTCATTTAGTAAAATTTCAGTTTTTGAATCCATGTATAGAAGTTAACTTCTGATTAGAAGTTGTCATAACCTAACTTCTGGAAATGTAAAGGAATTATTGTTCTAAAAGCTATATGTTTCTAAAAAACTGATAGTGTTTAGTAGAACTGTTATACCATTATAACTTCTGAAGAAAAATTATATACTTAAAAGTTATCCAAAATTTTTACCAAATAGATCCTTAGAATTCTCAGACTTAACTAGATTTAACCAAATACAACGAAAAACGGCAGATGGTCATAAATACAGTGAACAAAGCATAAATTGGGACTGGTTGCATCATGCATGTCAATTGAATTGAAATATACATACTATTTACTTTCAAAAACAAGAAGAAAATATACTTTTTCTTTTTGGTGCCATAGTCACACTTTGCCTGTCGAATTGTTTCACTGACACAACAGTGTCAACATAGGCTTAGAGATTTAGAGCTGCTAGTCAAAAAATTTGTTACTGGTCTGTAATTTTTTTTGAAAGTGTCTACCCTCAATGCACTTGATAACACCCTCGTGTACCAAACTCTGCGCAGGAAAGAGGAAGAATTTTGATGAAATTTGCCGATTTGATCGACCAACATACTGATGAATTGGCAATGCTTGACGCCATGGATGGCGGGAAGGTCTTTGCCTTATGCAAGGAAGAAGATATCCCCGAATGTGCAAACAACCTGCGGTACTTCGCCGGTGCAGCGGACAAGATTCACGGTGAGACGTTAAAGATGTCCATGGAGTTCCAAGGATACACGCTGCGTGAGCCCATCGGAGTTGTTGGGCAGATCATCCCTTGGAATTTCCCTTCGACCACGTTATTCCTCAAGGTCAGCCCTGCCTTGGCCGTCGGTTGCACCATTGTCCTCAAGCCGGCAGAGCAGACCCCATTGTCGGCCCTCTACTATGCCTACTTAGCTAAGGAGGTTGGGAGGCTTGGCGTTTCACCTATGCTAATTAGAGCTACTCTTACATAATCCAAGTGGACTAGTTGTAGTGTGACAAAAATAAACTGCTGAGTACACTGAAGTGAAATAAACAGATGGATTAACATGACGATGGTCATCCTCATTTTGTTACCCTTCACCATAAATATTCAAAAAAGTTTTGTTCAATTGAAGGTTTGTAATGTGTCGTTTTGGACTCACAGGCTGGTATTCCTGATGGAGTTCTGAATATTGTCATCGGACCCGGTGCCACAGCTGGAGCTGCACTCGTCTCTCACATGGATGTCGATAAGGTGGGAGACATATCATCCTTTTGCTATAGAAGATTTATTACTTCCACTTCAAGGAATCGCCCTACCATAGTGCACATTTGCGAGTTCTTGTTTCTTTTCCATTTTATCTGAACACTTCCCTATGATTTTATCTGCTAATTGCAGATAAGCTTTACTGGTTCCACTGAAGTGGGGAGGCTGGTAATGGAGGCATCTGCAAAGAGCAATCTGAAGCCTGTCACTCTTGAATTGGGAGGCAAGTCCCCTCTTGTCATATTTGATGATGCCGATGTGGACCAGGCCGTGGAGCTCGCTCGCTTAGCCACATTCTTCAACAAGGTCTATTCTCTTCAGTCCAATTGATCATAGTCCTTCATTGTTAACCACAAGAGCCACTAATTGACTATGTCATTCTCATAGCAATCGTATTTATTCTGCTACTGAATTGCAGGGTGAAATATGTGTTGCTGGTTCGCGTGTCTTCGTTCAGGAAGGGATATATGATGAATTTGTCAGGAAATCTGCAGAGAAGGCAAAATGTTGGAAGGTTGGAGACCCTTTTGATCCAACTGTGAATCAAGGCCCTCAGGTAATGTCTTTCATGGAGTAGTTAATTATACCAAACTTACTATAGCAATGCATTAGCAGTACTTATTTATGGTTTTCTTATGGTAGGTTAACAAAAAACAATACGAAAGGGTCCTTTCCTACATAGAGAAAGGAAGCAGAGAAGGAGCAACACTTTTAACAGGAGGAAAACCATGTGGAGAAAAGGGATACTACATTGAACCTACAATCTTCACAGATGTGAAGGTAGAGAGTTAAATCATTTTCACATGAAGTTTTGGATGAGAATTTTACTTCATAAGCTAAATTCTAAGGGATGTTTTTTTCCTTCTCTAGGATGATATGCAGATAGCAAAAGATGAGATATTTGGACCTGTTATGTCACTGATGAAATTTAAGTAAGTCTTCTCTTATGGGAAACCCTTGGATTCTTTCCTTCTAATCATAACAACTACTTCAAGGTTTAAAAATCATAGTCTTTGCATATGTTCCACTCCTTGTCAGAAATCTTGAAAATGTGAATTTGCAATAAGCAATGCATTTAGATGTTGGATTTTGCAGCGTAATAATTTTAAGTTGTAGTTACAAATGGAGCTTCATTTTTGAAATTTCTTTCTCAGGACAATTGACGAGGCAATTGAGAGAGCCAATAACACCAAGTATGGACTAGCTGCTGGTATAATTACTAAGGACATCAACACCATGAATCGGGTATCAAGATCGATACGTGCCGGGGTGATTTGGGTCAATTGCTACTTTGCTTTCGGTGTCGATTGCCCATTTGGAGGATTCAAGATGAGTGGTTTTGGAAAGGATCAAGGAATGGACGCACTGGATGGCTACCTCAGGAAGAAATCTGTTGTCACTCCAATCTACAATTCTCCATGGCTTTAAGATGTGTAGTACTAAAATAGGGCGATTTATCCAAAAGTTGCCCATACCAATGAGTGTTTGCCCATGTTCTCGTGGTGTTATTGAAACTAGCCTTGCTTGAAATCTTCATAGAAATAAAATAAAATAAAATAACAATGAATGTTATATTTAAGTCTGAGTCCAAATCCGGATCAACTGTAAGATAACCACATATCTTGATATTTGTGGTTGAATCTGGTGAGTGCTTATTATCAACTTGAAGATGGAGTAATGGAGATGATAATGTACCACAACAATCTCTGGTACGTGTTGCAAGTGTTAAGAGTTGGAACTTCTTTGCTACAGAGAATATGAAAATAACAGAAAAACAATCCCACGAGGTAAAGGATTTCATGTGATTAGGCAAGAGCCCATGTCCACGACTACAATAAGGTTTCTTTTACTTCCTATTTGATGGACGTTGCCACACGTTCGAATGCAAGTAGTAGAGTGGGCGATTGGGTTTTGTCAAGTGAAAGAGGATGTCGGAGACTATTGTAGACGGCGATGAGAGTAAGGTGGAGTGATGGGTGTGGTTTTGGAGACTTGGACAGAACGGTTTGTTGCTGTTGGTAGGAGGTGGATGTAGTGTGGCAGAGAATGGGTTGGCGTGGCTGGAGAAGTTTGTGGAGTTTGTGGTGTCGATGGAGAGGTGGCGGGAGTGCATCTCAATCGGTTCAGCGACTGGGCCAAACTACAACAAAAAAAAACTTTATATGAAATGTATTAAAATTTTATGAAAACGAATTCTGTATATCTGTTTTTGCCGATGGTTTATTAACGTTGACTTTCGGTTGGTGAATGGTGGTTGGATTGGGTTAGGACATCAAACCTAAACCCTAAATCCTATTACTGATTTCCTGACATCACCAGAAACTCGATTGGTGAATGGTGGTTGGATTGGGATAGGACATGGGGAAGAAGGCGGTGGAGACGAGATGAGATGAGACTAGGAAAAAGGGTTTTATTTTGGGAAGGTACAAGAGATGTGTTTAGATTTTTATTTTATTTTTTATATGACTTTTCTTCTTCTTCCCTTTTTTTTTTTTTTTTGTGTCTGACATTGGATTGAGGATTAAATATAAACGCGTGTCCATCAATTCTCCCTCATGTCAGGCCACTCAATCGATCAGGAGAAATTATCTATCCATTTTAGCAGCAATTGTGATTCAAACCACAGGGAATACTGTCAAGAGGATTTGGACCATTTGGCCCATTTCTGATATGGACAGGAATGACCCATACTAGGGCGTCTCTGTTACCCAAACTCATGGAAACATGTGTAGAATTGAGGCCGATAATATTATAAACAAGATGAATGCCAAGCTCAAAGGCTGGAAGGCCGAAAATCTCTCTCATGCTGGGAAGACTGTGCTCATCAAAACTACTTCGGCTTCTATTCCTGTCTACTCGTCTCACTAAAAAGGCCTGCAAATCTATTGACAATTCATTAGAGATTTCTGGTGGGCCTTTCAACCCAACAACAAGCATTGCTATCTTAAGGTTTGGACTCACTTCCAAAAGCCTTATCAATTCGGCCCTCCTAGGCATGTCATTAGCCCGTTTTGCTCGTATTAACGTTTTGCTTGTTATTCTTTAGTTCTTGTTTACTTTGACATTTGGTTGGAGATAGACTAACCTTCAGTGTTGTCTTCTTTATTTGTTTGTTAGAGCTTAAGTTATTTGTGTCACTAACCTCAACGTAGAGTTCACATCATGTCCTGTGGATTGGCAATATGCGAAATCGTAAAGTCCCCCGCTCCAGATCACGAAACCCTAGCCATTGCTCGAAAGCCCTCCTTCTCCGTGCCACCTCCTTCGACTGGGAGGCCTTTAAGGCTAGCCTCACGGAAGAGGAGGACGCCTCTTCTCCCGCTGCTCCGATCCGCAACTCTCGTCGCAAACCTAGGAGATCCCTTGCTGTGGCGAATTCTGCCACCTCCCTCGACTCCGTGGAGAGGCTCCGGATGAAGAGGGACGCACTTCCTTCCGATGGCACACGAATCCACAGTTCGAGGAAGATGCCTCTCCCTTCCTCGCAGGTATGTGCTGCCGCGGTGCCTCCTCCTTCTGTTGCCTCTCTCTGCGACGGTATTCCACCATCGGAGGTAGATAACCTCCTCCCCTTGGAACCCAGCGCTCAGCTAGGGTTTTCCTGTCGGAATATCCACTTGCGCGGTGGCTCCGAATTTTATTTTGGCCCCCTTGGGTCATTGTTTGGATTGGTATATGACAGTTTATTATCTGCCATGCCTCTAGCAATTAATCTAGATCTAGCTGTGGACTGTTTTATGCATGTTAAATCTTTACATTTTAGTTGGTTTATGAGTTTGAATCTCTGTCGTCTGAGCTTGGACATGGCTCCCTTCTTGTTTGGTTGGAGAAGTCTACCGTTCACTGTCGAGTTTTTTGCGAGATCCTACTCTAGGGATCTTGTTCAGACTCTTCCTGTGGAGTCTCCGTCCTTGCGGTGGCTCTCCGGTGATATCGAGGCTCGCTCCTCGGTGGTGTCCGTTTCCTCGGTCTGCCCCCTAGACTTGGAGAGCTTCTCTCCCTTCTCCTCCCCTTCTGACCTAGTGGTCTTCACTGGGGCGAAGTCCGGCGGGTTGCCGCTGGTAGGTGGTCGGAAACCTAGCGTCTCCTTGACGGAGACGGATGGGTGGCAGCCTGCAGCCCCTGTCAGTTCTGTTGACACTGTAGAGTCTGCTTCGTGTTCCGTGTGGAACTTTTCTTCCTTTTGCGTTCCTGTATTACCGCGGGATCACTGTAAGCCCCCTTTTAACTTAGACCTACATCCAGATACCTCTTGAGGTTTCGACGCTTTAAACTATACCTACGAGCCTTGTGCCTACCTAGATCTTGACTCAGCGCTTGAGTCCCGAGTTGGCGCAGATCTCTCCCATCACGCTTTGGCTCACGAGAGCTACTCTAACAACGGGCATTTATTGCGCAGCTCTCCTGCCTCTCTTGACGACTGCCTGTCATTTCTGCACTCTGACCGCTTGGCTTCTTTGCCTCGTCCCGAACTCGACCCGGAGTCACGCACACCGCTCGATGCTCAAATTGAGGCAGAGCAATCCCACTCCATTATGGTTAATGAGTGCTTTTATGACAAATGTCATTTTAAGCGCCGCTTATCTGTCACTCACGACGCCTACCTGTCGCTTCCAAGCGCTGTCTGCACGTCTCCCTCGCCTCCCTTTTCCAGTGACAGTTCGGGTCTCTCTCTCGCACGATCTTCTGACGCTAAGATATCCTCTGACATTCTGGATCCTTCTATCCTTCCCCTATCTTTAGGCTCTCGTTTTGCTCCCCTTGCCTCTCCTATCCCTGGCCAAAGGAACATTGAGTCTCATTCCTTTGTTGTGCCATCGGAGTGGACCACGGTGAAGCGTCGGAAGCCCTGCCCTCTGTTAGAAATAATACATTAATTTTGATGATTACTTGTGAATGCATATTTTCATAATTATTAAAGCATAAAAAAAAAGATATAAAGTGCCTTCTGTATAAATTCAAATTGTATACAAGTGTTTTATCAAAGTATCTAAAACGGCATACCGGCGTCAGTCGCGGCATACCGTTTCAGTAAAAAATGGAATGAACAACGGAACTCCGTAAGAACAAAAGATGAACTGAAAACGGCATACCATGGATGGAGCAGCATTCCGTTTCAAGAAAAAACGGCAGAAGCAGCGGAGCTCCGAAGCAGAAGAGAAAATGAAAACAATGCGACACAACGGCATACCGTCATAAAACAGTATACCGTTTAAAGAGAAAACGGCAAATCGTTGGATTTTTTGCATACCGTTTTACTCGAGACTTGCAGATTGAAGATTATTTTTGGCATACCGAGGTCAAAACGGCATACCGTTGAAGTAGCCGTTTATGACTGTTTTATAGACGTTAGACACATCTCGAGGCGATCCTACAGCTATAAATAGGACCTGTACAAGGCCTGATATCAACAACATTGAGAAATACTTGTAATATTGTCTATTGTTTTCATTTCCATCCTCCTCACAATATCTTATTGTGTAATTACTGTTGTAATCAATCTCTGTGAGCGGGAAAATTCTGATATCTGTATAAGCAACAAAGCAAAGGACTCTAGCTTCTCGGGGATAGAGAAGTAGGAAGAGCAAGCAAGCGGTTGGTGGTGTAGCCAACAAGTAAGTCTGTTTACTTTATTTTAATACGGGAAAAATCTCAAGAGGGTCTTGAGGAGTGGACTAGGCGGGGTTGCCGAACCACTATA
>JAMKQA010040144.1:0-25270 GCA_024699735.1 Posidonia australis | reverse complement strand
CCTGAGCATAGGACACACCCCACACATCATGCACCTATTAGCATAAGGCACTTAAACATGGCATGGCATATCGCCCTCGGGCGTATAGCAAGAGGCTGGAAAGCCAACATTTCATTGGAGAAATCATAGAAGACCGATTTTATCGGGCGTACGAGGGTGCCTAACACCTTCCTCGTACGTAACAGGGATCCTTACTAGCATTTCTGGTTTGCACAACCCCTTTTTTATTTGTTCTGCATGATTTTTCATGTTTTATATGATTTTCCTTGTCTTCCGTAATAGACTAGGTGGCGACTCCTGCATTTTGCATTTGTTTTGTTTTTTTCGACGTGATTTTGCCGACTGATTTTGCATTCTTTTGCGGAATCTCCTCACCGGCATGGTTACACCAACAAGAAGTGAATGTGGCAAGTTTCGGACTCATCGATCGAGAGAGGATATGTCAAGTTTCGGACTTACCGACCGAGAGAGGATATGGAAAGTTTCAAACATACCAACTGAGAGAGGATATGGCAAGTTTTGGACTTATCGATCAGAGGGAATATGGCAAGTTTCAGACTCACCGACTGAGAGAGGACATGGCATGTTTCATACTGGCCGATCGAGAGAGGATATGGCAAGTTTCAGACTCACAGACCGAGAGAGGATATGGCAAGTTTCAGACTTACCGACCGAGAGAGGATATGGCAAGTTTCAGACTTACCGACCGAGAAAGGATATGGCAAGTTTTGGACTTACCGACCGAGAGAGGATATGGGGAGTTTCGGTCTCACTGATCGAGAGAGGATATGGCAAATTTCAGACTTACCGACCAAGAGAGGATATGGCAAGTTTCGGACTTACCGACCGAGAGATGGCAAGTTGGCAAATGCCAATTGGATAGTTCGGGATATCAGCCCACTGGTAAGGGCATGACATGATATTAGACCTGTCAACCGAAGGGGAAGAAATTACCAAGCGGGATATGCTCTAGTCCTCGCACGAGGCCTCAAAGAAGATGAAAATAAAACTTGTTCGACTAGAACAAGTCTAGAAGAGAAGATGCTGCCGAGATTCATCCTTTTGGAGCAAATCCAGGATAAGAACACCTAAACCTCGTCCGAGGTCTAGATGGAAACAAGAATTGCTCGAGTAGGGCAAGTCCAACAGAGTAGGCTAGATTTTGCCTTACCTGGTACAGAAGTTCATGAAGACTTCATTCGTCCAGGCCTTGGCAATAAAACGAGATTCTTGACTATTATCCGTGTGGTCCTCAGCTCCATGTCGATAGGCAAAAGAAAGCAGCAACCTGAACCAGTTAAGCACATGTTGTCGCAATGGCGATTTCTACTCCCCATCAACCATAAGTAATCAAACAAGCTGGCCAGAAGTGTACCGATGAATTTTGTTACAGTAGTCAATGAAATGATTACATGCATTTCAACTTGCAATGAACCAGTAGCATAACGCAAATGTCAAGAGTCTACGTCATCCCTGGATCTCTTCGAGCCTAGAGCTTTGGTAAAAAGCGTATGGCTCGGAGCAACATTGCAGATTGTGCAAGATAATAGACTTATGTTTGAAAACATGAAACTTCAGGGACTGTTCTGCAAATTTACCCTAAGAAACATGCATTCAGTGTGAAATCAATGAAGTTCAGGGTTTAAAATGCAATTTTGAACATATTTGGATAAAAATTTAAATCTCCAGGGTTTAATTTGCAATTGTGCTAGAAAATCATACATTCAGAACAATTTTAATAGAGTTGAGGGTTTTTTGTGTAAAATGTTGGACTTAAAGATGAATTAAAAGCAAGTCAGAGGGTTTATGTCAAATATTAACGCTTGGAAAACATTAATAAAAAGGTACGGGGTCACACCACAATTTTTCAGAACAAACATTATTAAAATGATTAAAAAATCAAATAAAGGGGCTTAAATGTAAAAAAAGGACCTAACTGCAATAAAAGAAAAGGCAAAGAGTATTTTTAAAAGAAACTTTTATTTTTATTTTTTAAAAATACGATGGCCGTCGACGGCCATCTAGGACATCCTTCTAGGCCATCCTGATGCCTGATTTGGCATCCAAGCTCATTGGGAGCAAGAAGGGGAGAAGAGGAGCATATCTGGTGGCTTGGATGAAGCATCAGATGATCAGAGGTGGCTACACACCTCCCTCGCCGTCGACACGGCTCTGGTGACAATGTTGGAGAATAAGATGACTCTGGAGGCAACGACGCGGCGTCTCCGGGCTTCTGGTGGGTTGAGGGCACAGAGAGGAAGATTTTCCTCCATTCAGAAGTGAGAAACGTGTCGTTCCTCCACCTCTCGATCAAGCACCAGTTGGGCTCCAACGACAGCGATTGTGGGGGTGAATCGAGGCTTGAAACGAGGCACTAGTGCCTCTAGTGAGTTGGAGGAGAGCAGAGGACCGCTTCCCAGTGGTCGGAACAGCGCTGCGAGGGGTGGAACATTTGAACGTGTTTCACTATAGCTCTTCTTCCTTGGCAACGGCGACTGTCCTTTTTGTGAGCTTCTCCTTGTGGCTTCCAGAGGGATCGTTGCGGCATCCAGAGGGGTGGAGAAGCAAGAGGAGGCCAGACTCGAGAGGATGGAGCATGCCAGGGCACGAATCGTTCATTGGATTCGTGCCCCCATCTCTATTGTCAGAAAATCACGTTAGATGACCCAAGAAACTCTAATTCCAGCCAAGGCAGCCACCTGACGCTGCTGGAGTCGACTGGGGAAGGTAAAGGAGAACCTAGGAAGCTAAAATGAAGAGAAATTGAGCTCAGATCAAAGCTTACCTGAGCTGGCAGTGATGAAGGCCGCTGAAGCTCGCCAAAGATGGCCTGAACCTTGAATTCTTCTCCTCTTTGAGCTTCCTCTCTGATCTGAGACCCTTCTGGTTGCTCTAGTTGATAGAAAACTCTTTGGTGGCTCTCCTCTCAATTTTTCCAAGTTTTTCTCTCCTTTTTGTTCCCCTCTTTTTCCTCTTGCAAATGGCGGTATTTATAGGCTTGCAATGGCTAGGTAGGTTGTTATAGTTAGTTAGAGGTTGTTATGGTATAGTGGGAAGTGGTTAGGGTTGTTATAGTGGAGTGGGAAGTAGTTAGGGTTGTTAAGGTGGAGTGGGAAGTTGTTATAGGTTGTTAGGGTTTAGGGTTTGATTTAGGGTTTAAGTTAGGGTTTTGAATTAGATTTAGGATTTTGAATTAGGTTTAGGGTTTTGAATCAGGTTTTGAATTTTGTTTTGGGTTTTGAATTAATTCTAAGGTTTTGGATTAGGTTTTGGATTAGGTTTTGAATTAATTCTAGGGTTTTGGATTAATTCTACGGTTTTGGATTAATTCTAGGGTTTTGGATTAGGTTTTAGATTTTGTTTAGGGTTTTGAATTAATTCTAGGGTTTTAGATTAGGTTTTGAATTTGATTTTTGGTTTTGAGTTAATTCTAGGGTTTTGTATTGAGGTTTAGGACTAGGGTTTAGGTTTAGAGTCTCATCACAAGCATGTGGGGACTAATTCCCCTGCCTGAGCAAGGTCGGAGGACGAATGAAACAAAGACTCATGCTTAGGGTTGACAAAGACACCCCGCCCCCTCTTTCATGGAAAAGGGAACAAAAGGAGGAGATCGCTGCTTCCCGAACACTCACTGAAAAAACAAAAGGCACAATGTTAATGGTCTCGTGGACCAAATAGTTTGGGTTATCAGCGCACTCCGTACGTTGTAATGGTTGTCAACCAGGTATTTCAAGCTACTTGCCCAAGATAAAGGAAACACAATAGGATACTGGACTTGCTGACTAACAGGATAGACGCCTTGACAGGTGTCCATCAGGTAGTCTAGGGTACCGGTCCATAGAAGGGGGTTGGTGTAATCCATCTGGAGCACGACCAAAGGGGACACCATCGATACCAAACTCTCTGAGCAAGGATCGAGTGGGTTATTGTAGGTTTCAGACCTACCGACCAAGAGATGGCAAGTTTCAGACTCGTCGACAGAGGGAATATGGCAAGTTTCGGACTTACCGACCAGAGGGATATATGGCAAGTTTAAGACTTACCGACCAAGAAGGGAGAATGATAAGTTTAGGACTAACCGACCAAGAAGGGAATGTGGCAAGATTCAGACTTACCGACTAAGAATGGAAAATGACAAGTTTCGGACTTACCTACCAAGAAGGGAGAATATGGTAAGTTTCAGACTTACCGACTAGAGAGAGGATGTGGCAAGTTTCAGACTTACCGACAGAGAGAGGATATGGCATGTTTCGGACTTACCGATTGAGAAAGGATATGGCAAGTTTTAGACTTACCAGTCGAGAAGGGATATGGCAAGTTTCAGACTTACCGGCCGAGAAAGGAATGTGGCAAGTTTAGGACTTACCGACCAAGAAGGGAATGTGGCAAGTTTAGGACTTACCGACCAAGAAGGGAAAATGGCAAGTTTAGGACTTACTAACCCAAGGGAGGAATATGGAAAGTTTCAGACTTACTGATCAGGAGAGGATATGTCAAGTTTCAGACTTACCTACCGAGAAAGGATATGGAAAGTTTCGGACTTACCGATTGGAGGTAGAATATAGCAAGTTTCAGACTTACCGACCGAGAAAGGATATGGCAAGTTTCGGACTTACCGATGGAGAAGGGATATGGCAAGTTTCGGACTTACCAATCTAGAAAGGAATATGACAAGTTTCAGACTTACCGACTGAGAGAGAATATGGCAAGTTTCAGACTTACCAACTGAGAAAGGATATGGCAAGTTTCGGACTTACCGACCGAGAGAGTATATATGGCAAGTTTCGGACTAACCGACCTGGAGAGGATATGGTAAGTTACGGACTTACCGACCGAGAAAGGATATGGCAAGTTTCGGACTTACCGGTCGGAGGAAAGATATGACAAGTTTCAGACTTACCGACCGAGAAAGGATATGGCAAGTTTCAGACTTACCGATCGAGAAGGGATATGGCAAGTTTCAGACTTACCAACTGAGAGATGGCAAGTTTCGGACTTACTGACCAAAGGGAGGAAGTAGTAAGTTTCGGACTTACTGACTGGAGGAGATATGGCAAGTTTCAGACTTACCGATTGAAGGAGATAGGCATGTTTCGGACTTACAGACCAAGAGATGGCAAGTTGATGGATGCCAACTGAATAGTTTGGGATATCAGCCTGCTCCATAAGGGCATGGCATGATATTAGACTTGTCAGCCAAAGGGGAAGAACTTACCGAGTGGGATACGCTCTAGTCCTTGCGCGACGCCTAAAAGAAGATGGAAGCAAGACTTGTTCGATTAGAACAAATCCAGCAGAGCAAATGTTGCTGAGATTCATCCTTTTGGAGTGAATTTGGGACAGGAACACCTAAACCTCGTCCGAGGCCTCGATGGAAATAAGACTTGCTCGAGTAGGGCAAGTCCAACAGAGTAAGCTGGATTTCACCCTACCTGGTACAAAAGTTCATGAAGACTTCATTCGTCCAGACCTAGGCAATAAAACGATATTCTCAACTATTATCTGGGTGCTCCCACCGCCAAGTCAATAGGTAGAAGAAAGCAGCAATCTGAGCCAGTTAAGCACATATTGTTGCAACGGTAATTTCTACTCCGCATCAACCATAACCAATCAAACAAGCTAGCCAGAAGTGTTTCGATGAATTTTATTACAACAGTCAATGAAGTAATTACATGCATTTCAACTTGCAATGAACCAGTAGCATAAATGTCAAGAGTCTATGTCATCCTTGGACCTCTTCGAGCTTGGAGCTTTGGTAAAGAGCGTATGTCTTAGAGCAGCACTGCAAATTGGCCATGTTTCTTCAACTTCGGCTTCGTAATCTGCTGTGCAACCCTTCCCCTCTATGACTGCGAGATCTTTCGATCGTATGGAGCTACCAAGCATGCGAGATAGCTCCTTAGTCATAGCATAAGAGCTCAGTAGTACTCTTGGAACCGGGTTGGCATTAGCCCTTGAACAAGGGAATCCTACTGATAATCAAACTACCACATCACGCAGACTAGGTGATACTCAACTCCACCAGTCAGCCCCAACAAGACGATAAGCTACATATCTGCTGTATCAAAGAAAGCCTCAAAGTTATGAGTGGTCGAAAGAATGATGCGCTAGATGACTTTGTCTTCTGTCAAACTTTCTAACCGCTCGTACTCCTTCCAAACTGAGGTGAGCATGCATGCATGACCGCTTTGACAGTAGGATTCGAAGGTCGACTATTGTGGGCATAAGACATCTATACCCAAATGAGCAACCAACCATATCTGTACAAAAGCTCCACAGCCCTAAAAGTTCCAGCAGCATCGTAGTGATCGGCCTAAAGCTTGGTAAGTTTTTGCCAAGATAACTGGGGCCAAGTCTATCTGACGGGTGACCACCGCCAAGGCAATCTTGGCGACCTCAATGTTCATGACCATTCGACCATGGCTGAAAACCAACTGTCCTAAGAAGCTGACAACAAAGCCTTTCAACCATAGCTCATCGCCCAAGGAGGTACGCATTCCGACCACTTGTCAAAGTAAGCCAGCTGTAGCATGGGAGAATGTCTGTCTGAACAAATAAGTTAACGACCACAATCGTCGGTTGACAGGCCAGTTAGTTCACTCAAGACTTAGGAATATCTATCGCACTACATAAACATGGTTGATCCTAGGAACTTCTGTAGACAGCATACTTTATGGACCTCCTCCAAAGTAGGGGTCAATTCGACTCTCCCAAAGCGGAATACATGATGGGCTGGCTTCCAGAACCGAGTAGCTGCACATAGAAAGTATCGAGAAACCTCCACCTTTGCGATATCGAGAAGCTTTGAGGAGATTCCCCAAGTCCGTAGCTTTTCATAGGCACTTTATGTTAATTGCCCGATCCATGCTTGGAGAACATCTGAGTAGTGCATAGGTATGACCATCGTGGGGAAACCCATGATTAATCGGGTGCTTCAACTTTTCCTGACTCCAGCTACACTAGAAAGAGATGACGACCTCCTGCAGAACATGCTCAAAACATTGGTTTAGAAACAAGTTTTAGCTTTGTTCCATTTAACAACATTTCGTAAAGTCTAATACAGACAGATAAAAGATGCAGTGCAAATGGTGTTGAAAATCAGTAGGACGAGCCCAAAGCTGAATGTTACAATTAACTAAATAGGGAGCTATTGAACATACTGCATCTTACATATAGCCTCGGTAAGAGATCCTGGTCACCAATCAATTTTGACCAGGTGACAAAATAATCAGATATAGCCATCAAATCCTGATGATCGGGATTGTTTGATGACTGAGCCCTTATAAGGCGCTTAAGAAGCCAAATGAGGTAGCTGGAGTGCCCTTGGTAGATGATGGGGATCCTCAACCTGTAGAGCTGCTGACATGCCCTTGGTTGAGTATTGGCTTAGTGCGTCTAACCATAGGATAGCTGACATGCCCCTGGTTTGACATGGATGACTCTAACCAATCAGAGCAACTTGCATGCCCCTAGTCGAGTACTATCTCAGTGTGTTTAACCATAGGACAGCTGACATGCCCCTAGTTTGACATAAATGGCCCTAACCAATAAGAGCAGCTTGCATGCCTCTGGTTTAGGTGATGTCCTCCTGATCCTCCTAGGCTAAAAGCTACTATCATGCCCTAGCTAAGAGAACCAGATTGGACTCTACAATGCTTTTAAGGTGATGTATGTGGAAATAAATGCATGCATGCTGAATGATTTATGGAATCTTATTAGCGCCCTCAGCATTGGAATGCTTATTGCCATGTATACAAGGGAATGGTAGCTCCAATCCTCACGAGATTCTATCCAAGCCCCTAGTATTTGGGTGGCTCTCTGAAAATGCAATACCGTGTCTTGGGCTCCATTCCAAACCCAATTGGATCATACCCCTATTTTTTATTTTATTTTCTTATTCTTTCTCTCTCATCGGCATGTGGGTTCACCCTATCCCTAGCTTGGAGGTAATAGGTACCAAGTCTATGGTGGGGAGCTACTGCTGTTTAAAGGGTTGGCTAGGCCCTTTATGGAACATGCTTTCCAGGTATTTACTCTGACTCCTCTCCAAGATAAATTGTAGGGACAATGCTACCCGTCACGCCTCTCTTTTTAAGGCTGACTTCTATCTACGACTTCTGTCTTCTAATTCTTTTATGTCCTTTCAACAGATATATTTTTTTATTTTATTTCTTACACTCACTTTCTCACCCCTAACATTTTATCCCCCTTAGGGAGGTATAGGGTCTTTGAGTGGCTTGGATACTTTGCCCAATTCACGATGAAAGGTGGATCCCTCACTCCCTACGTTACCTAAATAGTATCTACCTGAGGAGGTGCTACGCATTCCCAACATCGGCAAGCTTATTTCGCTTATCATCACCAGGCTAAGATCCATGCATGTGATGATGATGCCAATCATCTGTCTATATATGCATATGTTGAATGGGAGTTAGTATGTACTAAGATGCATGGCTACATGGATGCAGAAAGACATTGATAAAATGAATTTGTGCATGCATGGTGAAAGATGACAGTGTCGCAGAGTGAGGACACACGGTATATGATCACTGATAGTACTTCTTCAGGTAGCATGAATTAACTGGCTCTGACTGTTCGACGTAGTCCATGTCCTCTAGGATTACGACTCCTCTAGAGAAGACTTGTTTGACTATGAATGGTCTGCACTAGTTGGGTCTGAACTTGCCACGACCATCAGGGAGATGAATAGCTCGTAAGACTAAGTCCACCAGCAAGAAACTTCCAAGTCAGACCTTCTTTTGATAAGCTTTGGCCATGCGTTTCTGATAGCATTGCACATGATGCGTAGCTTACAATTGATGCTCATCTATCAAGTTTAGTTGAACAAGGCGATCCTTAATCCACTCTGCCTCTTCCAACTCTGCTTCTTTCAGGACTCTGAGCGATGGTATCTCCACCTCTATAGGTAGGACTGCTTCCATACCATACACTAGAGAATATGGAGTTGCTCTAGTTGAAGTCCGGACTGATGTTCTATAGGCCCACAAAGCGTATGGGAGCCTGTCATGCCAGTCCTTATGTGTTTTCGCCATCTTTTTAAGAATCTTGGTTAGATTCTTATTGGTGAATTCCACAGCTCTGTTCATCTGAGGATGGTACGGGGAGGACCTGTGATGCTTGATATGGAATTCCTGCAGGAAATTCTTGACCCTTTTTGCTGTGAAATTTGAGCCATTGTCAGTGATGATTGAATGCGGGACTCTGTACCGGGTAATGATATTATTCCAGATGAACTTTTCAATCACAGAGGCAGTCACTGTCTTGTAAGAAGCTGCCTCCACCCATTTTGTAAAGTAATCAATTGCTACTAGGATGTACTGATGTCCATTAGAAGCTACTGGGTGGATAGCTTCTATGACATCTATTCCCCATGTTGAGAAAGGCCAGGGTGATGACATGTTGTGGAGCTACTGTGGCGGTGCATGAATGAAGTTGTCATGGACTTGACAATTGTGACATCTTCGCACAAACTAACAACAATCCGTCTCCATGGTTGACAAGAAATAACCTTGTAACATTATTTTCTTGGCCAATAATACCCCAGTCATGTGTGGCCCACATGTCCCAGCATGCACTTATAACATTATTGTATTTGCCTCCTTTTTATCCAAACAACGTAGAAGCAACTGATTGTAAGACCTCCTGTACAAGTTACCTGCTCCAAGCACATATTTTGAAGCCAGTCGGACCATAGTCTTTCTATCTACCGCTAATGCCTCTGGATGTTGACTCCCGGTTTCCAAGTAGACTTTGACATCATGATACCATGGGAACTCTGCTATGGAGTCTGCTTCTTATATGCTCATGCAGTGTGCCAACTGGTGTTACTGACACTTTCACCGTGTCATCCTCTAGCATAGACAACCAGGATGCGAGAGTGGCTAGTGCATCTACATAGGCATTTTTGGCCCTGTTCATAAAGGAAAAACGTATTTCCTTAAACTTGGCCATTAGCCTTAGGAGTTGGTTATGGTATGGCACCAGTTTCATGTCCTTTGTTCTCCAGTTACCATTAACCTATGAGATGACTAACATGGCGTCGCCATGCACATGCAGCTTTCGTGCACCATGTTCTAATGCAGCCCATAAGCCAAGAATACATGCCTTGTACTTTGCCACATTATTGGTGCACACAAAGGTTAACTTTCGAGCAAGTGGGATCATCTGACCTTGCGGGGTCTCCAGTACTGCACTGATGCCCATGCCTCTCCTATTAACGGCGCCATCAAAGTAGAGATGCCACCGCTCTTTGTCTTGAGGGTCTACTGATTCGTCCTCTTCCATGGCAAACAGTATATCTTTATCAGGGAACTGAGTCTGCAGGGGTTGATACGCTGACAAGGGTAAATCTGCTAAGTGATCAGCCACGGGTGCCCCTTCATAAATTTCTGAGTGACAAAAGTGATATCAAACTGAGATAAGAGCACCTGCCACTTGATGCATCTACCTATCAGTGAGGGTTTCTGGAACAGGTATTTCATAGGATCATGTCGGCACAGTAATATAACTGGATATGCCATCACGTAATGCCTCAGGCGTTGTGTGGCTCAGATGATGGATAAGCAGACTTTTCGATTACGGTGTACTTAACTTCGCAATCATTGAACTTTTTACTCAATTAATAAATGGCCCACTCCTTGCGGCCTATTTCATCATGCTGACCTAAGACTGTGCCGATTGAATGTTGTGTTACTGACAAATAGAGTAACAGAGGATGCTTTGGTGTCATCGAAACTTGGATTGGTGGCCTTACCAAGAGTTTTTTGATTTTGTCAAAAGCTTCTTGGCACTCTTCACTCTAGCAGATCTGTGCATTCTTCCTCAAGAGCTTGAAGATCGACTCACAAATTGGTGTCAACTGGGCAATGAACCGGCTGATATATTGCAATCGCCCCAACAACCCTTGGACTTCTTTTTCTGTTGTAAGAGGAGGCATCTCGATGATGACTTTAGCCTTGTTCAGATCTACCTCAATTCCTCTTTGGCTGATGATGTAACTCAGTAGCTTGTATGATGACACACCAAATACACACTTGTTGGGGTTCAGCCGCAGCTTATATTTTCGCAAGCGGTTGAACAACTTCCTTAAACAAGCAATGTATTCTTCAGACTCCGTTGACTTGGCTATCATATCATCCACATAAACTTCGATGTCCTGGTGCATTAGATCGTGGAACAATGCTTTCATCACCCTTTGATATGTGGCCTCGGCATTCTTGAGCCTGTAGACACCTCGATTTTGAAGTCACTTGGTAGTAGGCTCCTCTGGAAAGATGCTCTGGTTGCGACCACCAAAACCCCAATTTTCAAACCTAAAACCAAAACCCTAGCACCACCATAACGCTCAAGTCCACACAAGCCCAGTCAGGCCCACACCAGTCCACTCTGACCTAATCAAAATTAAAAACAAACAAAACACATTCAAAACATTTAAAACCCAAATCAATCAAGTGAAGACCCTAAATCAAGTTAAAATTAAATAAAATCCGATTAATTTAATGAAAACCCTAATTCAAGTCAATGCCAAATAAAATCCACTTAAAATCCAAATTAAACAAATAAAAACCCTAATTAAAAAAAAAATCAAATGAAATCCATTTCAATCATTTAAAACCCTAATTAATCAAGTCAAAACCCAAATTAAAGTCAAAATTAAATAAAATCCACTTAAATCTACTTAAAATCCAAATTAATCAAATAAAAACCCTAATTAAAACATAAAAACCCTAATTAAACTCAAAATCCTAATTAATTAAACCCAAAACCTTAATTAAAGTCAAAAACCCCTAAATTAAAATCCAAAAGCCTAACTAAACCAAAAACCCTAATTAAAATCCAAAAACCTAATTAAACTCAAAATCTTAATTAAAATCCAAAACCCTAAAATTAAAATAGTTAAAACCCTAAAAAAGCCTAAAATAATTAAAACCCTAATTTAAAACCAATTTATTAAACAATAAATGATCAAAATCAATAACTTAATTCAAATCACAAGACCCAAATAATAAACCTAAAAATCAAAACCCTAAAATCCCTAAGAAATCCGAAAACAAAAAAATAAGACATAAAAACCTAAAATAATTAGAACCCTAATTTAAAACCAATTAATTAAACCCTAAGTCACAAAATCAAAAACTTAATTCAAATCACCAAATCCAAATAAAAACCTAAAAATCAAAACCCTAAAATCCTTAAAAAATCCCAAAACAAAAAAAACCAGAAAAACCCTAAAATCCCTAAGCCCATCTGCCAAGCTAGATAAGCCCAATGTATTCTTCAACCAGTAAACCTTATAAAGGAGGAAAATCATTCTGATTGTAACTCCAGCGACCCACGAATTTTCCGACGAGAACTCTGACGACATCCTAAAGAATCTGGAGCAAATCCCCTCATCTCGTGATCTCCGGCCAGCTTCCTTTAGCCCACGCTAGATCCAACGACGCTCATTCGCTGGAGGAAGATCAACGACTCCGAGAGGCTTCATCGAAGTTTAAAGCACCAGTCGCCAACAGTCCTCGAGGATCTTCTGGACCACCGATCCTTTACCCCCGTTTGAGACCTAGAGAAACCCCTTTAAGCCCAGCCTTCTTCCCTGCATCCAGAGCTCCTCTTCCACCCTTCTCCACAACCTAGAAGCCTCAACCGTCGTCATCGGAGCGACCAACCAGAGGAGCCTTGCCGTCGAGCTATGTTGGGGAAACAGCTTCGCTCACCAGGTATTCCTTTTTTTCCTTATTTTTCAATTCAAATCGTGTCCCGTTAGGTCCTCTTGGCATCCCTATCTTGCGTTCGACAGGGATGTACCCCCTGTCCGCCGTCGTTTACGTCGCCGGTGGTGGGTTCACCACCGCCGACGAAGCCAGTGGCTTCCCGGTTCTAGGTGAGGCCTCACATACCTCTCCTGCCCTTCCTCCTCTTCCTTCCTCCTCCTCCCTGAGCTCATGATGCTCAGGAGGAGTCCTTTAGGCCACCTGTGCCTAAGGGGCGTCGCCGTCGCCGCAGCTTTGCCTACCACTGCTCCTTCGCCGTAGAAGCCACTGGAGATCTCCGAACGCCTTCACTCCGCACCATCGCATTAGGAAGCTCTGCATCACCACCACGAGTCCCTCGCAGCACCCACGTCGCCGTTCCTGGAATCGGAGCCTCGTCCCCACCGTCGTCATGATTGCTGCTGGAGCCCGTGAAGGGGGGAGCACCCCAGGCCATCCCAACCTTGTTAGAGCCTCCCCACAACCTTGTTGTGCAACCCCGGAGCTCCTCCGATCTCCACCGCGTCAAGCCACCGCCTCTGGATGCGCCTCTGTAAACATCCCTGTCGCCCAAGAAGAACGCCGACGAAGGGTGATCGACAACACACTCCAGTCGTTGGGAGCTCGATTTCCATCGTCGGATCCTCCCCCCATCTCCTCCTTTAGCTTTCCCCCTCCTCTGATCTCTAATCAGCCACTGGGAGGGGCTCAGATGAGCCTCCCAGGCCATTGCCGCTGGCGATCTTCGAATCGCCGGCGGTGACTGTTAGTGTTTTACGGTTTTTATTTAAAAGACCCTTAGATTTAAATGTTTTGCATCTGAGTCCTTTTTCATTACATCTGAGTTCTATTATTTATGTTTAAGTCCCTATTGTTTTAAATAACATTTTGCTTCTTTTATTATTCTTGTACTATTGCATTCTTTATCCTATTTCTTTTTAATTTTATGTTTAGTCTTGTTCATGCATGTTTTATCACACTTAAGCCCCTACATTCATGTTTTCTATATAATTAAGTCCTGATATTTTGCTCTGAGTCCTCAGAACTTTTAAAAATGAGTTTTCTTTGTGAGTTTTGCATCCTAACCTTAAAAAATTTCATAATTGCCTTGATCATCATAAAAATCTAGTTTTTGTCACATCTAAGCCCTGTAAATTTGCATGTAGGCCCATGAGTTCTTAACATACAATCCCTGAGCATTGGAAATTTGCATCCAGACCCTTAGATTAATTTTAAATCCATCATTTAGGGTTTTAATTACTTTCTCACATATTTTTGATATTTTCTACTTATTGCATTTCGTATTTTTGCAATTAATCATAGGTTCCATTTAAAAATCATGTCTACATTGAAAATTAATCTTTAGTTTCATATTTTAATCACATTTGTACTTATGTGTGAATTTTGCACATTAGACCCTGAGTATTCAGGAAATTACCAAGGTGCAATTTTCACACATCCTAGTGCCACATTGTCATTTGATTCAATATCTGCATATCAGAGTATAATTCACCAAATATATTGTGATCTAAATTCTCATCCTTTTTGTGAATTTTGCATTTAGTCCTTGTGTTTGTCCTTTATTGTGTTTACATCATTTTGTTGTTTTTCCCCTTCATGTTTTCTCTTCAGTAACATTTTCTGGACATGTTGCACACATCTTGATATATCTCAGACCATGCATCACACCCATACATGCATTTATCACAGTTAGCCATTGAAATGACCAAATTACCCCTATGCCACCAATTCATGCATCTGCATGTTAGTTTTTGTACTCAGTCTTGCATAATTCTTATCAAAGTCATTCTTTAGCACTTTTTACACACTTAGGTACAAATTCATGCATTTTATATAGTTTTTGTCACATTTGTGTATCAATCCATCGCTTTTTAGCGAGCTTGCATCTCACGTGTTTCTTTCGTGGGTTTTTATTCATTTTGTTTTCGGAGACCTTCACACGATATTTGATTTGATCTCTTTTACTCCTGCATTTCATATTTTTTCGATTTAATTTGGATTCCGTTGCCTAAGGGCATACACGAACTGATCGAAAGGCCCACATTGGCCCATTTACGGATTATTTCTCCGTTTTGATTTTCACAACTCTTTCCAAGATTCCGAGGACTTGGGTTGACCCCACTTTTTATCTTTTTAATATCAGGATGGTTTTCCGAAGCTTTCTTTCCAAAAACACTATCATTTTATGTGATTTCTTTGTATGGCATCGTTTGTTTGTTTTATGTGGGTTTCTTTGCAATTTTTCCATTCGGATCTCCATGGTATTTTCTGATATTCTAATGATTTGGGTTTGTCGTATTTTTGATCCCCTTGACGTTGGTGTGATTTTCTGAACAAGTCTTTTTGAAAATGTCGTCATTTTATGTGAATTTCTTCGCATGTCACAGTTTATCTATTTTATGCGGACTTCTTTGTAGTTTTCCCATCTTGATTTCTGCGATGCTTTCTTTGATGTTCACGACCTGAGTTGGTTGCATTTTTGACTTTCTTGAGGCCTGTATAATTTTTCGAGCCATCCTCACCAAGAATCTTGTCATTTCATGTGATTTTCTTTGTTGTGTCGTCTTACATGATTACAATACTTCATGTCGATTTCTTCGCAATTTTTGCATATCATCTTGCACATCCATCCAGTCTTGTCTTGGCATTCATATTCACATGATTAGAGCACGATCTAGGCACAGCAAACATTCATCTAGCCTTTAGCAATCGAATTAGATTAGAAAGACCAAGTTTCTTGGGTGTACGGGGGTGCTTAACACCTTCCCCATGCGTAATAGGAATCCTTACCCATCCTCTGGTTAGCAGACAGCTAGCCTTCACATTTGCATCTCATGCATCCCATCCTTTGTGGTTTTCCTCATCTTTTCCTTAAAAGACTAGGTGGTGACTCCTTTTCTTTTTCGTTTCATCCTACCTTACGCCTTTGCCATTTTGGCATGGCTGTGATCTCCTCCCTTTGGCGCGACTCCGTGCCGGATCCCCAGGTTGGTATGGTCACAGAACTGGTGACTCCGCTGGGGACAACTAGATTCTAGCTTTTAGGTTAGTCTTTTTTGCTTGCTTTGGCTTCATAAGTTTGTTTGTTTGCTTTGTCGGTGATTGTTTGCTTACTTAGCGGGCCTTCGCACTTTTTTTCACACATTTGCTCTATCACTACACACACATGCTATATATCTTGTTTTTTTGATGTGATGGATGTTTTTCTTTTTGTAATCATGATGCCACGACACTTGCACATGTCATGATCATGCCTTTTGCTTGTTGTTTGCTTGCTTGTTTGCCTTACTTGTGTGTTTTCTTCCCCTTTCGCATTTGACATGCCTAAGAGAGTGGAGACATGTTTGTTTCCCCTTTCTGGTTAAAATAAAACACACAAACTCAGAGAACAAATAATAAGGTAAAACTAGAGGCCAAATCAAACTCTTCCCCCTAGTTAATAAAATGCAAGTAAAAAGCACAAAAGCATATTGCATGATTGATCATATAGGGCATGCATCTTCTCCATTGAGTCCACCTACAGTCTGCGAAGGACGATTCTAGTAGCCCATTTTATAGCTTTGGCGTAGGGCATGTTGCTACTTCGTCCCTCCTTGTCCGGGGTCGTGTCGGTGCTAGTAGAGGGTACAACTCCACGCTACTGCAAGAGACGAGGCCACCAATGCACCACTCGTTCAATGCCTGCGCTTTGGCCGGGATTTAGAGTGGAGACCTTACTTTCTTGCCTTAAGTCGGAGACCTATTTACCCGTGTGTGATCTCGGAGTAGATGGCCATTTAGGAACACTTAATTGGTAAAAGAGAGCATGTTAGTTGCATTCATATGCATGCGTGCCATTCATGCCACCCTAATAACATTGCATCTATGTCTTGTTTTACTCACATCAAGTTTCCCTGAATCCTGTTTCTCTTTTCCAGGTTGTTGTGCGAGTTCCTCTGTCGAAGCTCGAGAGTCCTCGTTCTGTGTTTCTCCTTTAATGACAGATCTCGATCATCCTTTCTGGAGCTACCCGTCGCCATCGACGATAGCTCATCATTGGATCCATTCTTTGTCCTGTCGCTGCAGTCCGATTCTTACTCGCTCCCATTCTACCATGGCCCAGCACTTTGGTGAGCCTTTGACTTCTACTGCTTTGGGGATGACTGCCTCCTCGGTCCCTCCTTTGATAATGATCTCTTTCGCCTATATCACTCTTCCCGACACCCATTTCCTGATGATCGGGAATCCCTCGGGAACCAGAAACTAGCAGGCTCACAACACTGCGGAGTCGGTCATCGAGGCCATCGCTATGATGGCCGCTCGCATTCCAAAGATCCCACCCCTGACTTATCCCCTGGCTAGATCTGTCACTTTTGGCACCCAGCCGTCTACGGTGACACCTTTGATAGGGTCTCTTCCTACCAGATAGTCTGGAGTTTAGCCTCCTCTTGGATCCCCCATGCCTTTGACCTCAACCTCCGATGCTGCCACCGAGGGGTCCCATATCCTCCACACTTAGTAGTTTCTTGAGCTTGCTCAAAAGCTCCAAGGCATTGCCTTTTATATCGTTCGAGCTCCTGTTGCTCCCCCTACGGGTTCAAGGGTCCCTCTGTCGCCTCCCTTTACATGTCATGCTACACCCACTGCACTGCCTCCTCAACCATCGCCCCAGCCCCTAGCGGCATCGGTGATGGCAGGACCGACTCTGCCTGCAGCACCCCCACTAGTCACTACATAGCATACCTCCTATGCACCTAGTGGCCGACCTCTAGGCATGGCAGGGGCGCAGCACCCTCAGGCCTTATTCCCCGGATCGCAGCCGCACCCCGCTTCCACTGCACCTCACTTAGTTCATCATACATCTCCCTCTCTCTACTTGCATCAGAACTAGGTTTCCGCATATATCCCATAGCAATTAACACCAGTGCATGGGTACGCTGGCCATTAAGCACTGACACCAGCTGGTGCGATAGTGGATCTGGAGGAGCACCTCGGTGCGACCAATACGGCGAACGTAGGACCCATCCCGACTGCACCACTCTCAACGACAGTAACTTCGGATGCCCTCCATGCCAAGGTGGGTGATCTCGAAAGAGCACTTCGACAAGTGCAGGGAAAAGACTGCCAATCTTAACAATTTCGGGACCTCTGCTACTTTCTAGAGGAAACTTTCCCACTGAACTTCCAATTCCTAGATTTCGAGAAATACGATGGTAAGGGTTTCCCTATTTCACATCTGAGGGCGTACTACGGAGATCTTGCGCAACTTCAGGCTGACAAGAGGCTGTTAATCCGGCTCTTCCAGAAAAGTCTGACCGGCCCTGCACTGAAGAGGTTCACATCCCTATACATGGCTCGGATCAAGACTTGGAATGACCTAAACCAGGCGTTCCTGGAACAATACTCCTTCAATCTCAACTTGGTCCCTAAGCACAAGGACCTTGTCTCCATAAAGCAGAAGCCCCAAGAGCCATTTAGGGAGTATGTCGGGTGCTGGCGTGCTCTTGCCTCCCAAGTTCGAGATAGACCCTCGAATGAGGAATCTATCGAAATGGTTATCCGTGAAGTGCAGCCAGCTACCGAGGCTCTGCTTAGCATACAGCTTATCACCACATTTGCATCGCTGATCCGTGTTGGCGCTCAAGTGGAAAGCTCGCTGCATAGTGGTAGTTTCCCTGCACTCACCATGTTCGCCAAGTAGGCCACATCTCCCACTTCCGTCTCAGGAACAAGCGAAAGCAGCAACGACAACAACAACGCGAGCAACAACTCCAACAAAAGGAGAGATCCTCCCTGGAACGCCATCACATACATCGAGTCCCCTGCCATGCTTGTCAACGCGGGATATCTAGCTCAACAGCAATTAGTTTTTGCACCCACGCATAGAGCACAACACACCTCCCACAACACCACCACCGTCGAGCCGGTATACCCTGTCGTATCGGCAAGGCAAGGACCGTACTAGGGTTAGACACGACCACGTCACCTAGCTTGCCATTTCACGCCTTTGGTCGAGCCCTTAAGCGTCGTCCTCATTAAGGCACAATCACTTTTGAAGTTTCCAGAGATCCACCCATTGCCACATCCGTTGCCGGGGTGGTACAAAGTGGATCTATTCTGCAGTTTCCATTGCATCGTGGGGCATGCGACAGATAATTGCCTCTCGCTCTGGGATGCTATTCAAGACTTGATTGACCGCAAAGTCATTGTCATATACACCCAGTAGGTGGAGTCTACACCCACACAGGCACAAGCATCTGCATCTGTTCCTGTCCCCCCTAGCATTATTAGCCAGTCTCTCCCCGAGCACGGTCGTCTAGGCACACCAGGGACCTCTAGAATCCATGCTATCTTTCCTGCTCGGTCCAACTTTACTATGCTGGACCCCTCAGATTTGATTCATGATTCTTCTACTTCGTTCCCACTGTCCCTGTATCACTCCTTTCTCGATGGTTCAATCTCCACAGTGAACATGGCCCAACTCACCACCATGTCGGAGTATCCAACAACCCCGTTGGCACAATCACCCTCACTTGTTACCCCGGTAACCCAGCTAGCCCACTCACCCTTACCAACCACCACGTAGGCCCCGAAAGTATTACCGACTGTATCCCCCCTCTTGGGCCCTCTTGTTTCAGAAGTCCAGCCGGTTGCAGCTAGTTCTGTTTTAGGACCCACTCTCGTTCCTCTCTTGCTTTCTGACCCATCTTTTGATGGGTCTTTGGCCATGCAGGCTCAGTACTTGAGAGCTTTGGCCTCGAGGCTTGAGCACATGGCTCTTTCCCTCGATCCTGTTGGGTGTCCACCTCCTTCGGCCCTAGAGGTTCCAGTGCAAACCTCTACATCATTGTAGGCTCATCCCACAACACCATCGCCCATACCAACGTCCCAGCTTCACACTGCTCCAGCGATGGGGGTGTTATCTCTGCCTCCTGCACCACAACTGCACTTGTCACAACATGCATCACAGTCACTTAAGGATTAACCCATTAGTTGTGTGAGAATACAACACTTCTCGAGCCCATCACTCGGAGTTGTACAGGTGCCACAACTGTTGCTCTCACGTTCAACATCACACACAGCACAACATACTCATTGTCAACCTCAGCATCAGGTTCAGGTCCCAACACATAGGTCGTCACTGCACGCTGTACACACACTTTCTACCATCAAGCCAGTGCATCACGTCACGTCGGTTCGGCAAGGATAGCAACCTAAACAGAAAAAAGACCGTCATGCTGAAAGTAACGACACTCCACTAGGTGAGCCACTAAGCGCTGTTTTTCCTCAAGTTGTGTCGCTTCTAAGACTCCTTGGTCCACATCCCCCACCAATTTCACCTCCTCTATGGTATGACGCGAGCGTATATTGCAATTATTATCAAGCCCCGGGGCACTCGACTGATAATTGCCACACTTTGCAAGATGTCATTCAGAATTTAATCGATAGTGGGACCATTGTTGTTGGCATGTAAGGGGCAGCACCCACATCTATATCTATGCCCTCACCAACCTCTAGTTCTGCATGCATTACACCACACACTACTGTTGAGTTGACGCGTCACGTTGTGTCAGCTCAGCAAGGGCAGTAACAACGGCAAAGGTGACCTCACCGTAAGGAAAGCGACTTTACCCCACTAGGGGAATCATTGAGCGACATCTTTCCTAAAGTTGCACCATTCCTGTAGCTATCGGAGATTCGCCCACCACCTGACTCGCTTCCTAGGTGGTATAGGGCAAACTTGTTCTGCCAATTCCATCGGGTCGGTGGACATTCGACAAACAAGTGTCATACTCTCCATAACGCTATCCAGGACTTGATTGATGATGGAGACATTGTCGTCAACCCATAGGAGGTTGCTCACACAAGCACCTGCATATGCATGTGCACACCCTAGAATAGCCGACCTTACCTTGTCTGATCCGGCAAACTCCGAGGATGTTGGAACTTCAGGGGTTCATCGTCTCTCCCTTAATTCTTTCTGAGGGAATCCCTCGGGTCTCATCAGCCTTGTTCGTCTTCTTGCCTCGTCTCGAGTTCTATCTGGTGACACTCGTGGGTGCCACACTCGTTCTTGTTCTGCTGCGAGAGGCCTAGCCAAAGTTTGCCAGTTTGCCATGCACCAGTCTGACCCAGCACGTGCAGATACCATGGATTTGGTAGGAAACAACTATCACAGCTAGAAAGTAAACCGACGAAGCCTACCATTGATGAAACGTTAGCCAAGCCTTCCTCCACCAAAGCCAAACCCGTGGCTGACATCACTAATCAAATCAAGAAATTCATGGCCGATATCTCCATCTTGGATTTGATCCACACCTTAGATGAGCATCGAGAGGCCTCCCTCTGAGTCTTCCAGGCCACCCATGTAGCCCCACCATAGAGTCCGCAGCCTTGGAAACCATGGTAGGCATTATTGCCACACCCTAAGTCATCTCCTTCACCTCCTAAAAGTTACCTCTGGCGGGGGTCAATCATAACTAGCCCTTGTTTGTAACAATATAGTCCAAGAACTTCCGCATCCCCAATTTTCAAACCTAAAACCTAAACCCTAGCTTCACCATAACCCTCAAGCCCACACAAGCCTAGTCAGGCCCACAAGTCCACTCTGACTTAATCAAAATTAAAACCAAACAAAACACATTCAAAACATTTAAAACTCAAATCAATCAAGTGAAAAACCTAATTCAAGTCAAAATTAAAAAAAATCCACTTAAAATCCAATTAATTAAATGAAAACCCTAATTCAAGTCAAAGCTAAATAAACTACAATTAAAATCCAAATTAATCAAATAAAATCCCTAATTAAAGACGAAATCAAAAGAAATCCATTTCAACCATTTAAAACCCAATTAATCAAGTGGAAACCATAATTAAAGTCAAAATTAAATAAAATCCACTTAAAATCCAAATTAATCAAATAAAAACCCTAATTAAAACACAAAAACCCTAATTAAACTCAAAATCCTAATTAATTAAACCCAAAGCCTTAATTAAAGTCTAAAACCCCTAAATTGAAATCCAAAACCCTAACTAAACCAAAAACCCTAATTAAAATCCAAAAACCTAATTAAACTCAAAATCATAATTAAAATCCAAAACCCTAAAATTAAAATAGTTATAACCCTAAAAATCCCCTAAAATAATTAAAACCCTAATTTAAAACCAATTTATTAAACCATAAATCACAAAATCAAAAACTTAATTCAAATCACAAAACCCAAATAAAAAAACCTAAAAATCAAAATCTAAAATCCCTAAAAAATCCCAAAACAAAAAAATAAAATAGGAAAAACTAAAATAATGAAAACACTAACTTAAAACCAATTAATTAAACCCTAAGTCACAAAATCAAAAACTTAATTCAAATCACAAAACCCAAATAAAAACCTAAAAATGAAAACCCTAAAATCCCTAAAAAAATCCCAAAAAAAAAAAAAACCAGAAAAGCCTTGAAAACCCTAAGCCCATTTGCTAGGCCCAATGCATTCTTCAACCAGCAAACCTTATAAAAAAGGAAAATAATTCCGGTGGCAACTCGTTGCCCTTGGAGTTTAAAGCACCCGTCGCCGACAGTCCTCGAGGATCTTCAGGACCATCGATCCTTCAACCCAGTTTGAGGCCTAGAGAAACCCCTTTGAGCCCATCCTTTTTCCCCTGCATCCAGAGCTCCTCTTCCACCCTTCTTCGCAACCGAGAAGCCTCAACCGTCGTCACCAGAGCAACCAACTGGAGGAGCCTTACCGTCAAGCTACGCTGGGAAATAGCTTCGCTCACCAGCTATTCCCTTTTTCCCTTCTTTTTCAATTCAACGTATGTCCCGTTAGGTCCTCTTGGCATCCCTGTCTTGCGTTTGATGGGGATGTACCCCCTGTTCACCGTCGTTTTCATCGCTAGTGGTGGGTTCACCACCGTCAATGAAGCCAGTGGCTTCCTAGCTTCGGGTGAGGCCTCGCATGCCTCTCTTGCCCTTCCTCCTCCTCCTTGAGCTCACGGTGCTCAGGAGGAGTCCTTCGGGCCTCCTATGCTTGAGGGGCGTCGCCGTCGCCGTAGCTCCGTCGACCGCCGCTCCGTCTCCATAGAAGCCACTGGAGATCTCTGAATGCCTCCGCTCTGCACCACCGCATCAGGAAGCTCTGCCTCACCGCCATGAGTCCCTCCCAACATCCATGTCGCCGTTCCAAGCCATGGAGCCTCGTCACCATAGTCGTCACGATCATCGCCAGAGCCCGCGAAGGGGGGAGAACCCTAGGCCATCCCAACCTTGCCAGAGCCTCCCCACAGCCTCGTAATGCAGCCCTGGAGCTCCTTCGATCTCCGCCGCGTCAAGCCACGGCCTCTGGATGCACCATTGTGAACATCCCCGTTGCTGGAGAAGAACGCCGACGAGGGGGGATCGACAGCACACTCCTGCTGTTGGGAGCTCGATCGCCACCGTCGGATCCTCCCCCCATCTCCTCCTCTAGCTTTTCCCCTCCTCTGATCTCCAATCAGCCCCTGGGAGGGGCTCAAATGAGCCTCCCAGGCCGTCGCCCCCGACAATCTTCGAATCGTCGGTGGTGATTGTTAGTGTTTTAGGGTTTTTATTTAAAAGACCCTTAGATTTAAATGTTTTGCATCTGAGTCCTTTTTCATTACATTTGAGTCCTATTATTTATGTTTAAGTCCCTATTGTTTTAAATAACATTTTTCTTCTTTTATTATTCTTGTGAATATTGCATTCTTTATCTTGTTTCTTTTTAATTTTATTTTTAGTCTTGTTTATGCATGTTTTATCACACTTAAGCCCCTACATTCATGTTTTCTTTATAATTAAGTCCTAATATTTTGCTCTGAGCCCCTAGAACTTTTAAAAATGAGTTTTCTTTGTGAATTTTACATCCTGACCCTAAAAAATTTCATAATTGCCCAGGTCATCACAAAAATCCAATTTTTGTCACATTTAAGCCCTGTAAATTTACATGTAGGCCCTTATGTTCTTAACATACAATCCCTAAGCATAGGAAATTTGCATCCAAACCCTTAGATTAATTTTAAATCCATCATTTAGGGTTTTAATTACTTTCTCACATATTTTTTGATATTTTCCACTTATTACATTTCATATTTTTACATTTAATCATAGGTTCCATTTAAAAATCATGTCTGCATTGAAAGTTAAGCTTTAGTTTCATATTTTAATTACATTTGCACTTATGTGTGAATTTTGCACATTAGACCCTGAGTTTTCAGGAAATTACCAAGGTGCAATTTGTACACGTTCCACTGCCACATTGTCATTTGATCCAACATCTGCATATCAGAGTAGAAGTCACCAAATATATTGTGGTCCAAATTCTCATCCTTTTTGTGAATTTTGCATTTTAGTCCTTGTATTTGTCCTTTATTGTGTTTACATCATTTTGTTGTTTTTCCCCTTCATGTTTTCTCTTAGTAACATTTTCTGGACATTTTGCACACATATTGATATATCTCAGACCATGCATCACCCCCATACATGCATTTATCACAGTTGGCCATTGAAATGACCAAATTGCCCATGTGCCACTAATTCACGCATCTGCATGTTAGTTTTTGCACTCAGTCTTGCATAATTCTTGTCCAAGTCATTCTTTAGCACTTTTTACACACTTAGGTACACATTCATGCATTTTATATAGTTTTTGTCACACTTGCGTATCAATCCATCCCTTTTTAGCAAGCTTGCATCTCATGTGTTTCTTTCGTGGATTTTTCTTCACTTTGTTTTGGAAGACCTTCACATGATATTCGATTTGATCTCTTTTACTCCTGCAATTTGGATTTTTTCGATTTAATTTGGATTTCGTTGCCTAAGGGCATACACGAACTGATCAAAAGGCCCACATTGGTCCATTACGGATTATTTCTCCTTTTTGATTTTCACAACTCTTTCCATGATTCGGAGGACTTGGGTTGACCCCACTTTTTATCTTTTTAATATCAGGATGGTTTTCCAAGGCTTTCTTTCCAAAAACACTATCATTTTACGTGATTTTCTTTGTATGGCATCGTTTGTTTGTTTTATGTGGGTTTCTTTGCAATTTTTCCATTCTAATTTCCATTCGAATCCCCTTGACGCTGGTGTAATTTTTTGAACCATTCTTTACAAAAACATCGTCATTTTATGCGAATTTCTTCACATGTCACAGTATATCTATTTTATGCGGACTTCTTTGTAGTTTTCCCATCTTGATTTCCACGATGCTGTCTTTGATCTTGATGACTTGAGTTGGTTGCATTTTGACTTTCTTGTGGCGTGTATAAATTTTCGAGCCATCCTCACCAGGAATATTATCATTTCATGTGATTTTCTTTGTCGTGTCATCTTTCATGATTACAGTACTGTAGACACCCCAATTTCGAGCTCATTTGGCAGCAGGTTCCTCCAGTTGATGTTCTGGTCGCGACCACCAAAACCATAGTTCACGTAGGTCCCAATCAGACCCACACTAGCCCACATGACCTAATAAAACACTAAA